>VSTD030001782.1:0-12607 GCA_008808055.3 Sporobolus alterniflorus | reverse complement strand
ACGCGCTGGGAGAAGAGCTTGTTGGCGAGGACGTAGGCCTCCCACTGGGAGCGGTCGAAGCGGCCGCCGTGGTCGGGGGTCAAGGGGAGCCTGTAGTGGAAGAGCGGCCACAGCGTGTGCTTGCAGAAGCCGTGGTAGAAGCGGTCGAGGACGTCCTTGGGCAGGAACGCCGGGACGCTGCGGAATCGCTCGAGGAGGGCCTGCGCGACGTCGTCCTGCTCGGCGGGCGGCACGTCGGCGCGGAGGGAGCCCACGTAGAGGACCTCCATGTCGTCGGGGAGGCCGTCGCGGAGGTGGAAGAGGAGCGAGTCCTCGTCCCAGGAGAAGCTCCAGCCGCGGCGGTCGGGGCGGCGCTCGCCACGCACGGGGAGCGTGTTGGCGACGACGATGAGGCGGTCGTTGGCGAGAGAGGACTGCACGTCGGAGGCGACGCTGCCCGCGGGGTCCTCGTCGAGCTCCGCGAGCGTCCCCGGCGTCGTCATCGTCCGTTGCATCCGCCTCGCGCGCGGCGGGCGGCCCGGGCCTTCCCCGCCGCCGCCGCCGTAATCGAGGGCGGAGAGGTTGCCGTTGGCGAGCTCGACCAGGTTGGTGTAGGAACGCGAGAACATGGCGGCGATCGGAGGATACGCGTCCGCCTCGACAACTGGATGGATTGCTTCGATCGATTTGGTGTGTCTATCGCGCCAGAGAGCGAGATCACCGCGGAGCGGGGGGAGGAACGGAAGGCAGCCGCGCACCCACCCAGTCCCCCCACAGGTGCGGGTGCCAAAAGACTGACGGCTGTGTGCGCGCGGTGTGTCGTGGGTCGGTGTGCGTTGGAATTGGAAAGCGGGACCACCCGCGGTAGGATAAGGTCCGCACCGCGCTTGCGTCCACCGGGGGCTGTAGCTAGCTGGCTACTCCTGCTTGACGCGTATAAAGTCAAATGTGACGTATAAAAATCAAAATGTGATATTTTTAATGGACCGATGGAGTACTTAGCAATTGCTGAACTAGTTGGCTTGACTCTCGATCCGTCGCGTGCGTGCGTGCGAGTAGTGAACCGAGGCACGATGGAGAAGTACGGTACGAAATCTGTGGCGGAGCTCATTGTATTTTTAGAGAAAAAAACACTTGTATTCTATATATATATATATTAGTCCAAAGTAACCAGTCTATAGTCAGCTAACTAAAGCTAACGGACGGCCAACTCAATGAACATTTATGATAATAATTCAACAACTAAAGTAGTCCTTTCTCCTGTAGGCTTCTATTTAACGCTCCATGTTCTTTCCATCACTTTTCAACTCTTGCACTTGTTGCTGTTCTAGTGAAGAAACCAATATAAGCTTGATTTTCTTGGTTAACTGATCTAAGACAACTCGTGCTGGAGACATGGAGGTACTGAAATCCTTCATGCCTTCTAAAAGAAATTGTGTTTGGATTTTTTTCGGTGCCTTCTAAAATATTTGTACTAGGTTTTGCATTTTGCTATGTGCTTTTCTGTTCTAGTGAGTGAATTGTGGATTGATCTAGACTTAATTCAGATATCAAATGTAGGCTAGATTTTTCAAGGTCTGAAATTTCAGTCATATATGATGAAGAAAACAAAGACTATAGGTTTGAAGTTTGGTACAAGATGAATAATTTATATTATATTATTAAGTTTCATACTGTTCATTTGAATTTTGGTACTGCTTTTTTTCCTTGTTGTCGTTTACAAAATATTTGTGGTCGCCACCAAATATGAATGCCCAGCCAAGCAATCTCAGCTCTGTCAATGTACGAAATGGAATCAATAAGGAATCCATTTGGTTTTAAGTCAGCACATGCTTTTTCGTGTTATACCAACAAAATATGTCATCGTCCATTGTCACACCGAAACTAAACTGAAGCTTCTATATATTTTATTTAAACATCCTGAGTATATGTATAAAGACTTCGGTTTCATTTTCCCAAATTAAGGTATGACAAATAATATTAGAGCTATGTTGATCGTAGGACATCAGCCTAGCTAGAATGGACGCTCTTAAAGATATATATTTTCACAAAACTATTTCCCAAAATTCTTGTCTATTCAAAAATTTTACTTACACTCTCCTACCTCAAAAGTGTTAGATGACCGCGTTTGCCTTCCCACTCATCAAACCTTCTGGAGGGATCGTGTTTACTTTGACGGTAAGCAACCGCCAATAGGCAGTCCCTCCTAACCTAGGAGTCCACCCTCAAGTCCTTTGATTATCATTAGTCATCGATTGTTTTAGCGATTGATGTTTGTCTTATTTGTAAGTGCCAAGTGTGTGTTGTGGAGTGCAACAGCATCTTATCTACGACCGCATCTTTTAATCAAGATTAATAAAAATTATAGTATATGGTTGGGGTTTCGATCTGATCCTATAAAACTTATACCCTTTTCTAAAAAATCTCTTAGATGGTGAACGCGAGGAATAACCAGTATAACGGCTAGGCCAGCAACAACTAGGCCAGCAACAACCAGACCAACAATGCCAACAACAACCCTCAACTGAAGCAACTGATTACCACACAGAATCAACTGATGCAGGCAGTGCTTCAGATGCTCAATCATCTGGAGCCGAACCAGCAAGTTCACCAGCAACAACCACCACCACCACCTCAGTCCAGACTTGGAGAACTCCTGATAACCCACCCCACCACCTTTTCACAAGCCAAGGACCCGATGGAAGCTGAAGACGGGTTAAAGTCAATAGGAAAGAAACTGGAGATTGCCCAGTGCAATGATCATGAGAAAGCACTTTTTGCATCTCATCAGTTATTTGGTATAGCTGTCGATTGGTGGGAGATGTACCGTAACTCTCACCAAAATATTGGTGCTATCAGCTAGAATGAGTTCAAGGCTAGGTTCAGAACTCATTATGTACCCTGTGGTACCTTGAAGCTTAAGAAGAAAGAATTCTCTGATCTGCAACAAGGCAACATGACTGTGAACGAGTATCTCAATATATTTACTCAAGTATCAAGATTTGCCCCAGACGATGTCAACACTGATGAGAAGAAACATGACAAATTACTGAATGGGCTCAACGATGAAATTCAATTTCAGCTTCTTAATACTGATTATGAGGATTTTCAACAGATGGTTGACAAGGCCATCATCGTGGAGAACAATCTTAAGGATATGAAAAAGAATGGCAAGCAGAAGATGCCATTTCAAGGACAATCCTCAGGAAGCAACACCAGACCTTGCTTACCTCAGCATGGCCCTTTTTTCAGAGCACTGTAGATGATTCACCCACTGATGCAGGGTTAGTCCCACCCATTTTAGATGCCACGACCGAATTTCCCAGTGCAACGATCGAGTTTTCCAATGCAACACTCTCAGCAGCAAGCATCTTGGCCAAATATGCAACAACAACAGCCTCATCCAAAGTTCCAGCAGCCATCTCATTCGGCAGCTCAGCCTATGTAGAATGCTTCGGGCCAAGGAAATCGGGGTACCAGTAAGTGTTTCGAGTGCGATATGATGGGCCACTTTGCTAGGAAGTGCCCCAACAAACAGTCTGCTTCTGCAACAGGAAACCAATCTCGACCACAAACGCAACCGAACTACATGTATGGCAAGGTCAACCATGTGACCAGCGAGGAAGCTCAACAAGCCCAGGGCGTGATATTGAGTATGTTTCTTGCAAGCTCACATCATGTAACAGTTTTGTTTGATTCTGGAACATCACATTAATTCATATGATCAAACTTTGTAGCAAAGTATAATCTGCCAATAACTATCATGAAGCATATCATGCTTGTTAGCTCACCTGGAGGTGAAATGAGTACTAGACATATATGTCCAGCGGTTAGTATTAGCATAAGGGGGATAGACTTTTCATCGAACCTCATCCTTTTAGACTCCAAGGACATAGACATGATACTTTGTATGGATTGGTTAAGAAAGTATGATGGAGTCATCCAATGTGCAAAAGGACAGTAAAATTGACTAAGGAAGATGGAAGTACAGTTGAGTTTGTTGCCGCCAAACAGTTGAATCAGATCAGTACAGTCAACCAGGCAAAAATGACAGCTTTGGAAGAAATTAGAGCGATTTAGGAATACTCGGATGTATTTCTAGAAGATTTGTCAGGTATGCCACCGAATTGTGACACCGAGTTCATTATTGAGTTATAAAAGTGTATCTAGGCCCCCTTCTGGGTTTTGAAGGATTGAACACCAAGAATTAGAGTCCTAACCTTGTGTTGAGTGTTTTGTAGAGTACCACGTTGAAAAAGGCAATATGAATGAACTATTAAAATCCTTAAATATTAGGAGCTTTAATTTTTATTTGTGTCCTAGGAGCTCTGTACTATCAAGGGGGATGCATTGAGTGAGTTGGTGAAGTCTAAATCATCGAAAAATTTTCTTGAACCAAACTCTCTAGAAAATCTGAACATATCCGACTTCTTAGCCGAATTCCAGTAACCAAAACCGGACATGTCCGCCCTCCAGCCTGAACATGTCTAGGCCACCTAAATTTCCTTAGCCTATCCGGATTTGTCTGGGTCCTGTGCCGGATTCTAGTAGCTATTATTGAACATGTCCGGCTCCTATACCAGACATGTCCGTCCAAGCCTTTCTTCATACCGGCTAAGTCCCAGTCATACTTATCCGGCTCCCTAACTGGGTTACAATAACACTTTTTGGACATATCTGGTCCCGGTACCGGACATGTCGTGCACCTTAGCCTTAACCCGGGTTAAGCCCAGACACTGAGGCCGGGTTCCAGAGACAGGTTCCGGACAAGTTCGGCCCCCGATACCGGACATGTCCGGGTCTCTGACATCCCAACGGGTAGATTCCTTCTGGGGGCTATAAAAGGCCCCCTCACCCCCTCCACCAGCTCGATTGGCCACTCAGTTCACTTGAATACACTTTGAACCAACCTTTCTTGAGCTCAAAACTTCTCTCTCTCAAGATTCACTCCAATGTAAGCTTCGTAAGAGAGATTTGAGTCATTCTCTTGATTGACCCACTCAACCTTCAAGCAAGCACTTCATCAACGATCTTCGTATGTTCATTTCTCTTGGGGACTTGTCCCCTAGACGAACTAGGTGTTGTTCGGGAGTTAGCAAGGTTGTGGTGCACCTCAAAAAATTTGTATTGCCCTCTCATTCGTGGGGATTTGATAATGGAAAATTAAACTAGATATTTATGATCGTTCAGGGAGGTTTTGGATCGAGAGAGATCCGGCTCTTTGTGGGCACCTCAATAGAGATGTAGGCTACCTTTGTGGTTAGCCAAACTTTAGGAACAAATCTTGTCTCTTGTGCATGCTTGTCTCGATTTACTCTTTGTTCTTGCTCAAGTTCGTTCTTGCTTAGGTTTGACCTAACCCTAGGTGTGATTCCTCGTGATTTAGTTACAACTAGTTGTTCCCCTTATTTATATATGATCTATAATGTCTTATTTACAAGTTGTAAGCTTATCGGATCCTAGATTAATCGTTTTGGTTCTTGATCTATTTTTTCGCAGCGCGAAAACCTGTTTGACCGGACATATTCGGGCCTAAGCCGGACATATCCGCCCTATGGCCGGACATATCTGGCCCCCCTGATTTAACTTGTTTAAATTAAGTGAGTTTCAAGTTTGATTGTCTACCCCCCCTCTAGGCAACTTTCAAGTTATTACCTAGAACATCAGCTATCTCTAAGAGGCCATATAGGATGCTCATAAATAAGTTAGTCGAACTCAAAAAACAAATAGCCGAGTTACAGGCTAAATGATTAATATGCCCTAGCTCATCCCCTTGGGAGCACCCATGCTATTTGTGGAGAAAAAAGATAGAACTTAACAGATGTGCATTGATTATCGATCCCTGAATGAGGTCACCATTAAGAACAAATATCCTCCCACGGATTGAAGCCATGTTCGATCAAATGAAAGGAGCGAGTGTATTCTCGAAGATTAATTTGAGATCAGGATACCATCAGTTTAAAATCAACAACATACTCCTCTTCAAGTGAAGATGGTGACTCTGATGAGGAAGTCATCAAGAAGGAGAGGAAATGAAGGACCAAGCACGATAAGGCTTCCTATAACACTATGTCTTTCAGTTATAATAACATGCATAGCTCTACTGCTTATACTTTCGTACCCATTGGCAAAGCTCTCCGTTTTGATGGGTCGAAGTATAACCAATGGAAGCATTGCATAAAAAAATTATACTCTATTTCATCTGAGGTATGGTAAGTTATTTGTGATGGTATAGATTTCTCGGATGAAGATGAACAACCAACTTTGGATCAACACCAAAAAGTTCACCGTAATGCATAAGCAATCTCCATCCTCTCATCATCAGTTGACAAGGAAAACCGTGTGGATGGCTTGGATGTGACCAAAGATATGTGGACCACTCTCCAGATGGCTCATGAAGGATCCAAGCCCGTGAGGAAGGCCAAGATAGAGATGCTTGAGGGGCAACTCAATAGGTTCATCATGTTTGATGATGAATCACCTCAAGACATATTCAACCAACTAAAAAAGATGGCCAACAAGGCAAAGGCTCTAGGGTCCAAAAAGTGAACCGACCATATGTTGACCGAGCGATTGATGAGGGCGTACACTCCAATGAACTACAATATGGTTGCTTTGATCCACCAAGACCCAACCTACAAGAAGATGACATCCGACGATGTGCTAGGAATGATCATAAATCATGAGATGTACATTGAAGAAGCTAACCACATCAAAAATCTTTACAAGGGTGTCTCAACCTCCAAGAAATAAGACATTATTTTCAAAGCTAGCAACAAGAGCAAGAAAAAGAAAATTATGATTGAGAGCCCAAGTGAAGAAGAAGAAGATGAAGATGAAGATGAAGATGAGAAGGAATATGATGAAGAAGAGATGACTCTATTCATCAAAAAATTCAATAAGTTCATAAGGAAAAGAAGATCTTTCAAAGGAGAAAAGAAATAGAAGCCAAGATAAAAAAAAGTGATATAATTATGGTAAAAGTGGACATTTCATTGTCCAATGTCCATATAAGAGAAAAGAAGAAGACAACGATAAGAAGAAGTTTCACAAGAGGTACAAGAAAGACAAGAAATTCACAAAAAAGAAATCTTACGGACAAGCTCATGTCGGTCAAGAATGGAACTCAAGTGATGATAGTTCTGAGTCAAAAAGTGATGACTTGTCAACTATAGCCATCAAGGGCAAAACTTCATCAAGCAAGTCACTCTTTTCAAACCTCCTCAAGATAACCGTAGCAATATGGTGAAGAAACTTGAGAAGGAAGGAACCACACCAAAGATTGCTTCTCAACAACAAAGGAAGCAAGTTCATCATGAGAAGGATGAAAATGTCAAATATGTAAGAAGTGTCTTCTTGAATGTAAGAAGGCCACATATCAAGAATGAAATTGGCTACAAAGCCGGTGACAAGCACAACTCAAGGGTGAACATAAGGGGCCAAGAATTCATCAAGTTCATCAAATGCAATATTCAATATGAGAAGAAGTAAAGCATCAAGACCACTAATAATGCTTCTTATTCTTATACTAATGACTCATGTTTCTCATATGCCATATTATAATTTTGATGTTTCTTATGTGCTTATGAGAAATAATCTTGAAAAAATTATTGTCTTGCATGTTGGGCCACACCACAAGAGGTCAAAGACTTGGTGTGGGTGCCCAAGTGCCTTATTACTAACTTGAGAGGACCCAACCAAACTTGGGTACTTAAGAACAAAGCCTAAACTTGTTTTGTAGGCTTACTCCTTTAGTGAAACAAGTTGGGTGGTAGATAGTGGATGCACCAATCACATGACCGGAGATAGAATGATGTTCACATCATTTGAGAAGAATAATTATGAAAGTGATTGTATCACATTTGACGACAATAACCAAGGCCAAGTCATTGGGTTCGGTAAAATTGCTATCACAATAAAACATTCAATTTCTAAAGTTCTTGTTGAATCATTGGACTATAATTTGTTATCCATTTCATAACTTTGTGAGATGTGTTACAATTGTTTTGAGGAACTGAAGAATGGACAGTGGAGTGTCAAGCCAGTTTTGAGAAATTGAAGAAACGTCTTACTTCAGCACTAGTGTTGGTTCTACCAGATTTAACCAAGAAGTTTGACATATATTATGACGCTTCACATCGAGGATTGGGATGTATATTGATGCAAGAAGGACAAGTTGTTTCTTATGCATCACGACAGCTAAGAAAACATGAAGAGGATTATCCTATCCATGATCTTGAGCTAGCCGCAGTGGTGCATACTCTTAAGATATGGAGGCATTATCTTATTGGACATCGATGTGAGATATACAACAACCATAAGAGTCTCAAATACATATTCACTCAGAACGACTTGAATTTGAGACCATGTCGATGATTAGAGTTGATTAAAGACTATGATCTTAGAATTAACTACCATCTAGGAAAGGCTAATGTGGTACCAAATGCACTAAGCCACAAGAAGTATTTTAATGCAACTTTTGCCAGAATGATACAACTAGAACTATGAAGAGAAATTGAGTATCTCAACCTTCGAATGGTAAATGAAGCTACAATGATGATGGAAGTTGAGCCGACCCTAGAAGCAAAAATCCAAGAAGGCCAATTAGAAGATGCAAAACTGAAAGAGATACGATAATTTATTCGAGATAATAAGACCAGTGACTTCTCGGAAGATAGTCAAGGCACCTTATGGTTAGGCAAATGCATATGCGTTCCTAATCTGAAGCACATCAAGGAATTAATTCTCAGAGAAGCTCATGACTCAGCCTACTCCATCCATCCTGGTAGTACCAAGATGTACAAAGACTTAAAGACCAGATATTGGTGGTACGGTATGAGGTGAGATATCATAGAATACATAGCTCTATGTGACACATGTCAGCGAGTGAAGGCAGAACATCAGTAACCAGCTAGATTACTGTAACCTTTGAAGATTCCAGAATGGAAGTGAGAAGAGATCGCAATGAATTTTATAGTCGGATTACCACGTACCCAAGCTGGATACGACTTGATATGGGTTATAGTGGATCACTTAACAAAGGTTGTCCATTCCATCCTAGTAAAGATGATCTATTCTGGTGTCAAGCTTGTAGAGCTATACATGTTTAGAATCATGTGCCTACATGGAGTGCCTAAGAAGATTGTGTCAGATAGAGGTTCCCAATTCACATCTAACTTTTGGGAGAAGCTTCATGAGTCAATGGACACTAAGCTCAATTTTACCTCAGTATACCATCCGTAGACGGATGGGCAAACAGAAATAACTAACCAAATCTTATAAGATATATTGAGAGCATGTGCGCTGAAGTATGAAAAAAGTTGGGATAAGAGCCTACCATACATAGAATTCTCATACAACAACAATTATCATGCTAGTATTGAGATGGCTCCATTTGAGGCACTGTACGGATGACAGTTTAGAATGTCATTGTTCTAGAGTCAGACTAGAGAAAGTCAAATATTTGATCTAGAAGTACTAAAGGATGCCGAGAAATAGGTTCAGATGATTCAAGAAAATTTAAATATTGCTCAGTCTCAATAGAAGAGCTATGCAGATAAAAGAAGAAGAGATCTCTCATTCAAAATTGGTGATTTCGTATACCTTAAGGTTTCTCTTATGAGAGGCACCTGAAGATTTAAGGTTAAGGGAAAGTTAGCTCCAAGATATGTCGATCCGTTTAAAATCATCAGCCGTAAGGGAGAAGTCGCTTATCAACTCGAGTTACCGCAACAACTGTCAGACGTACATGATGTGTTTCAGGTATCATGGCTCAAGAAGTGTTTACGAGTCCCATAAGAATAACTGTCAATGGAAGAGCTTGACCTAGGAGGCGATTTGACATACAATGAGAGGACGATTAAATTTTTGGATACAACAGAGCGAGTGACTCGTAATAAGGTCATCAAGATGTGTAAAGTTCAGTGGAGTCATCATACAAAAGATGAAGCTACCTGGGAGTATGAAGAAGAGCTCAAAGCTGATTACCCTGAGTTGCTTCCGAGCGCGTCTGAATTTCGAGGGTGAGATTCCTTTTAAAAGGGGTAGGTTTGTAACACCCTAAATTTCAAATTTCTAAAATTTACCAAGATAATGCATTCACATAATTTTTTTTCTAGGTTGCATTGCATGCATAAACCTTTCCTAAGCCAAGTCCAACTCCGATGTCTGAAAGGACGTCAAAACCTTTTCCTTGAATTCAAATTCTTTTCATCGAATTTCCATAATCCTTGATCTGAGTTTTCAGTTCAAATTCCAAAAATCTATTTCAAAAAGATTTCAATGTTGAGTTCAAATTTATTTGATTTAAGTCTTTGAATCAAAGTTCCAATTTTCATATTTGGGAAGGTTTAAAACTTTGGATTGAAATTAGTCAAATTCATTTGAATCAATCCAAAAGTTGCAACCAAATATTCAAAAGTATTTTCTATTCCTTTCACTCATTTTGGCCCAGTCCGCAGTGGCAGCCCACTCTCTTTTCCTATTTTTATTTGCAGCAAAGCAGCCGGCCCACTTAGCCTTTGGGTCCAACCGAGGCCCACAAGCATTTCCTCCTCCTCTAGCTGATACAGAACCATCGCCGCTGCTAGGGAATCCGGCTGTGCATCACCGCGTCGCACCACTCCAGCCACCGCCTGATATGCAAAACGACAATGCTCCATCTCCTCTCCCTTTCCCCTCCCTCAACTGGTGCCACCCCCTCTTCCTATCCCTGGAAACCAGCGCCATTACTCGGATGCTTTGAAGCCACACTCACTGCCACCGGTCGGCCGTCTCCCTTCCGCTCCGATCCTATAAAAGGGCACCAAGTTCCTCCTAGAGGCCCCGGCCATCCATTTCCCGCCGCCCCCATTTCCATCATCCACGCTCGAAGCACTGTCTCATCGAAAAGGTTCTGGATGCCACCTTGAGCTTCGTCACCGGCCAAATTGTGCCATCCCACCGCTCTGTTCTACCGCCAGTGAGGATCCCCATAGCACTCTCTAGCTTCCTGAGACCTCACGACAATCTCTAGCGCATCGGAGCGCCCTAGTGGATGAGCTCCAATGAGCTCTATGGCCGGCAATGGTCGTGGTCGACCATGGACTGGCTCTCGCCACGGTCCACGGCTGGTAGACCAAGTCCACCGAATTTTCTATATGAAAACAATTCAAAGTTTTGAAAAAATCCAAACTGTCTTGCAAATAGCCCCCAGCCTTTTCCAATAATCAACCCACAGTCCACTTTCTTTAGCAAAATTTCAGTTAGGCCCTTGGAATTCAAATTTAATTGCATTTTAGCCCCTTGAAATTCTTTTAGTCATATCTTTTCAACCACAACTCCGATTTTAGTGATTCTTGCACCAAAATTTTCAGAATCACTTCCTATTTCATTTCATGCATTCATAATACATGTTTGTTTCATTTGGTTTGAATGGATGATTATGTGCCTCACGTTAGGTGATCTCGCTCCGAAGCAGCAACAGTTCTTGGGATTTCAAGACCAATTATACGAGGACTTTGATCTATTCTTTTGTGAGCAACGAAGCAAGTGTCCTTGAATATATTGCACCTATATACTTTCTTGTCTATTCTGTAGTTATAGTATTGCATGCTCGTGTCAATAATGTCCACCTATGATAGGGTTGACTAGACATGCTTTATCCTTCTTTGAAACCTTGAGTCATTGGGTAGTCATCATAGGCTTAAAACTACTTAGCCTCACATGACTTGGTCTGGGTTTGGGTAGTGGTTATGTTACTTCGTTACACCTGTTGTCACCTGGTTGATTTATTCATGAAAGTTGTTATAATCCTAGAGGTTAAGATTTTGGGTGACTGGAATGAAAACTGTATCTGGTTGTAGCCGACAGTTCAAGATTGTGTTTAGTTGTAGCCGGTAGTCCCTGGTTTGTTATTATACCCAAATCTAAGGATCGATTCATGGAGCGATCACCCATGAAAACAATGCGACCATGAGCCTATATAGGTATGACTTAGCTCAGTATGTGGTAGAGACTAGTCTTGGTACCAATCGGTGGTGCAGATCGAGTTGGATCTCAATCCGTCTATTTGAAGATGTGTGGGTGAAGCTGTGATGCCTAACACCCACAAGTCACAAGAAGGGGCCCTTAGTGGTTTAGTTGTAGCCAATACCTTTGGTGAAACCTCAGTGGGTACATTACAATCTAGAGAAAGTCATTGAAATATCTTGTAGTGAACTCTTGGTCATACACCATAAGAAGTGTATACATGACAGAATGGAGATTTTTCTAGTCGTCGACGGGTGATGAAATAACTACTCATGCGGAATGTGTACAACATTTGCAGAGTGTAAAACTGTCATGATAGCCGTGCTCACGGTTAAGAGCCGCATGGACCCTCACATGATTAGTCGGGATTCTGGTTGGTTCAGGAATGGTTGGGTTGTTAGGTGTTCCAGTTGGAGCTGGAATATCCTGGTCAAATTGTCCAGTTGGATCCAGAGATTTTGTGGGGAGTTGTCCAGTTGGAGCTGGAGACTCGTTGAAGTGTTGTCTAGTTGAAGCTGGAGTTTCCTTGTAGTGATATCTAATTGGAGCTGGATGTCTGTTTGTCGCATTATCTAGTTGGAGTTGGATGTTCACCTAGTAAATAGGAGCATTAAGGCAT
>VSTD030001781.1:0-12609 GCA_008808055.3 Sporobolus alterniflorus | reverse complement strand
CCCCCCCCCCCCCCCCCCCCCCTGCGCAAAGAAGTAAAATGAGTCACATTAAGGGGTTTGGTGAAAATATTAGCCAACTGTCTCTCTATCTTAATGTATCTCATCTCTATATCTCCCTTCTCTACATAGTATCTTAAGAAGTGGTGTCTCACTTTTATGTGTTTTGCTCTCCCATGAAAAACTGGGTTTTAGGCTAAGCATATGGCATTGAAGCTATCACACATGAGGGGAGCACTCTTGTTGGTCACTCCATAATCTCTCATGGTATGCACTATTTAAAGAATTTGGAAGCAGCAGCTACATACTCGACCTCTATGGTGGATTGTGTAACAGAAGTTAGTTTGTGAGAAGACCAACGAACCAGAGTAGATCCAAGAAGGTGACATGTAACAGAAGTGCTTTTTTGATCAATTCTGCAACCCACAAAATCAGCAACGGAGAAGCCAACAAGATCAAATGATGATGAAGAGGAATACCAAATCCCAAATTTAAGTGTATATTTGAGATACCTGAAAATCCACTGAATGACATGCCGATGTGAAGTGTGTGGAGAAGCTTAAAAGTGTGCACACAGGCACACAACAAACTGAATGTCCGACCGTATCACCGTGAGCTACAAGGGGGAGGCAATCATGCTCCTATACTCCATTTGATCAACAACCTCACCATTTTTATCCGAATCCAACACCGTTACCATGCTCATCGAAGTTGACACGAACTTAAGCTCAACTTTGTTAAATTTCTTCATCAAGTCCTTCGTGTACTTGGCTTGATGTACAAAAGTACCCTACTTCATTTGCTTGACTTGGATACGTAAGAAAAAGGTTAGTTCTCCCATCATTGATATCTGGAACTCATTCTCTATCATTTCATGAAAACTTGACACAAGCACATGAGAAGAGCCACCGAAAATGATATCATCCATGTAAATCTGAACAAGTAGAAAATCATTGCCACGTTTTAAGCCATGATCTAGCAAGAAAGTTTTAAGCCTAGCATATCATACCCGCGGCGCTTGCTTAAGCCAATACAAAGCTTTTGAGAGGTTGTACACTCTATTAAGATACTTGGGGGTTCTCAAAACCTGGGGGTTGCCTAACATAGACTTCTTCCTATATGACACCATTTATGAAAGCACTTTTCATATTCATTTGATAGAGTTTGAATCCCTTGGATGATGCAAATGCCAAAAGAATCCTAAGGGCCTCAAGATGAGCAACATGAGCAAAAGTTTCCCTAAAGTCTAGACCTTCCACTTGGCTAAAACCTTGAGCAACAAGATGAGCCTTGTTTCTCACAACCTCACCATCCTCCCCCTGTTTTTTAAAAAACCCATTTGGTACCTATAACATTTACATCATGTGAAGGCTCAACTAAGGTCCAACTTGGTTTCTCTCAAAGTTCTCTAACTCCTCATGCATGACATTGACCCAACTTGAATCAGAAATTGCATGTTCAACATCTTGAGGCTCAAACAAAGCAACAAATAATGTGTTGGTAAAGCAGGAAAGATGTGCTGACCTTGAGAACCGTGTTACCCTTTCATTCAAGTTACCTATGATTTATTGAGGTGAATGTGCCTTCTGAATGTGGGATGGAGCTCCATTCTCGGAGTTGATCTCCCCCCTCAATCCCTGACGCCTGTACTCCTGCTGAAGAAGAGATAGCAGCTTGAGGAGCCTCTGCTTCAAGTGTGGAAGCAGGAACAGGCCCAGGTGATGAAGTTTATGCAGGGGAAATATGTTCATCTTCGTTACCCTCGAGGTCCTATAGTTTCTCATCTACAAAGATACTCTCCTCCATCTCCTTATCACTTGCTCTTTCAAAGACATTATGAGGATAAGGAGCAGTCTCATCGAAGGTCACATCACTTGGCTCAACAACAGTGTTAGTCTTAAAATTAAGCACTCTATATGATCTACCATGAGGTGTATAACCTAGAAATATTCCATCTGAAGAGTGAGATTTAAATTTATCCAAGTGTCATGTTTCAAGATAAAACATTTGCAACCAAATGACCTAAGATTGAGAAATAGACGATTGATGTCCAAAAAGAAGCTCAAAGGGGGTTAAATTCAGGAGCGAGCGCAGGAAAATTCGATTTGAAATCTAACATGCAGTGTTGATTGCTTCAGCCCAAAAATGTCTAGGAGTCCTATGCTCATCAAGCATCGTCCTAGCCATCTCAACTAGAGTGTGGTTCTTACGTTCCAGAACTCCATTTTGATGAGTTACGCTTGGGGCTGAGAATAGTTGATCAACACCATGTTCAAGACAAAATTGATCGAATGAGGCATTCTTGAACTCTGTCCCATTATCACTTCATATAGTTTTCAGGCAATTGGGATGTTTATTGTTCAACCTCAAAGCCAAGCTCCAAAAGTGTTCAAACACTTCACCCTTGCTCAGTCATCAGGTGTTAACCCAAGAGTAACGTGAATAATCGTTCATAATGACAAGAACATAGCACTTATCACCCATAGAGCAAACCCGAGAGGGACTGACAATATCCATATGAAGTAACTGTCTGGATTGCTCAGTCATCACAGTGTTAATCAGAGAATGGGACACAACGATCATCTTGCCATGATGACAAGGAGCACAAACAAGGTTACTCTCAAACTTGAGCAAGGGCAATCCTCGAAGAAGGACTAAGCCACTGAGTTGACATAAAAGATCAAAGCTCAAGTGACCAAGTCTCCTATACCACTTCCAGAGCTCAGATGAGGACCAAGAAATCAAACACTTCATAGAGGATTGAGCAAAAGAAAAATAAGCTTGAAAAACATTCCCAATGTGAGAAATTGTAACACTCCTAGTTTTCACGGTAGCCAGTAATGTGCAATATACAGTGCTTCATCTTGTAATTGCTGGGAATCGAGGGTAAGTGAACTTGGTTTAGTTCAAATTCCAATTCAAACACTCTTCTCATTATTTTCAAACCAAGTCAAGAAGGGCTTGTATGGGAACTTCAGATTTCACCATACAACCATACCAATCTAAATTCACAATCTGGAAGGTCAAGAAAAATAGGAATTTTGAGAAATTTATCAGATTTTTTCAAATAAGTTTGAACCCACAATAAGTTTGGATCAAATTTATAAGTAGTTTTGCTTACAGGAATTTTAGCTCGAATTCTGTGTCGACTTTGAACTTGTTTCCAAAAGGAAAATTGTTCCCTAAAATCTTGTCTATCAGTTCAGAATTTCTCAACCATTTTGGAGACCGAGAAGGTGCCTGTTTCAAATTTTGCGTTTGGGCGTTTGAAAACCATTTGAAAATCCTTGGAAATTATGAAAGGGGTGAGACCCACTTGTCATCCTCCCCACAGCCACCTGCCTGCTCCCGCTGCTGACCACTTGTGCCACTTGCTCTGGACGCCATCACAAAACTTAAGTTGCGCTGCACCATGCTGCTCTGCCGCCCTGTGCGTGGATGCCGCACGCCACCTGCTCCCGTCCAGTCTTATCCCCGGCACCACCTGTCATCTTCATCACCGGCCACTTGCGTTGCTTCACTTCTCCACTTGACGCTGCTGCGAAGCTCCGCGGAAGCTGCTGCGAAGCTCCGTATCTCTTCCCCGCTGCTCCTTGCTCAACATAGCAGCCCCCTTGCACAGCGCCTGAGCTCGCCGCGTCGTCGCCCTGCAGGCCCGGAGTCTTGCCGCTGCTGTCCACAGGCTCCGGTGACCTCTTCTTCAGCGACATCAAGTTTGCTGAGTCGCAACACTCCTTCCTCCAGTTCGGTGTCAACTTTTCGCCCCTGCTGCAGGCCAGACCACGTCTGTCCGTGGCTGACCACCACCAGCAGCAGCTGCTGCTGCTTTGCCTTGGTGCTGGGGCCCTGCAGGCTAGGTCGCCAGCCCCATCCTCTGCAGCAGCTGGCCGCCACCACGGTTCAAGCAGAGCCATGTGTCTGTCACACACGCCAAGTGTTTGTTTGAATGCCCAAAGGTGAGGCCTTTCTAGATTCCACTATGATTCCAATTCTTTGAGCGATGATGTGCCTGCTCACTACCTTCCATTGGTTGACCTCAAAATGTCGTTGCTGATGCCTAAGGGGTTAGCGGTGTGGTTTCTACTACAATGCACGGATTTCTGGTGAGCAAGCCGCTGAAACAACCATCCCATTATGTTGCTGGACTGATATTAGTGTCATGTTGTCCTGGAGGCAGCAAGCAAATTTGTGACCTATTTAGCAAGGGCAAATGTTGCCCTATCGGTGCTGATGACAGCGGCAAGCACTTTTGCTGCAGCATTCATGACTCCTCTCCTGTCATCTAAACTTGCTGGACAATATGTTGCAGTAGATCCAATGGGATTGTTCATATCCACATCTGAGGTTGTCCTTGCACCCGTCCTTCTAGGTGCTCTACTTAATCAGTATCGCAATGGTTTGGTTCAATTAGTTCTCCCTTGATGTCATTCGTTGCTGTGGCAATAGTAGCAGTTCCTTGTGGGAATGCTATTGCACATAATGCTTCAGCTATTGTAGAATCTGGCATACAAGTGGTTTTGCCTGTATGATGCTTGCATGCACTGGGCCTTTTCTCTGGTTATGTTCTTTGAAGAATACTTGGCATTGGTATTGCTTCATCACGATCAATCTCCATTGAAGTTGGCATGCAGGACCAATTGGAGGCCCGTGTGAATAGTGGGTTTTCTAATTTCTTTAGGATTTTTCAAATAGGATTCAAATTCAGTTTAGGTTTGAATTCATCCTAAATTTGTTCAAACTTTGAGAAATGAATGCGTTTGATTCAAGTTTAAGAGTTCAAGTAAGGAATCTGAGTTAGGTTTTCAAATTCAATTGAATTTGGATAAACCATTTGAAAAATACTCATAGGCTTATAAATTCATTTAGAAATTCATAGTAAATTCTTTAACCCTTCAAAAATTATGAAACTTGGATCAAAATTCATAATTTTTTATTCCACATCATGGTAAGTAGCTTAGCATTCCTGTTGATGACATGTTATAAGGTTTAAAAGTTTTCTTTTCCTTAGTGTAGAGTTGAGACTTGTTCACTTGCAAAAACTTACATGTCATGAATCTAAATTGCCATGAGTTTTGCTTCAATACCTTGCTGATTATTATGAGTTTTTATGCCATAGCATGTATGGTGATTAGCATGAACATCACCTTTAGTCTTATGTAAGTTATTAGGGTTAAGTAATGAGAGTTAATGATGAAAATGTCTAATTTACATATATAATTAACATAAAAGCTAGTGAGCCGTGTTGTTATGTTAATTACTTGTTCTTGCCTTTTAAACGTGAATATTCATACATACTTTGTTTATAGGTTCTAACGCCGCTCGTGGTTCAGAGGATCTTGGGGGACAACACTCGCCAAGCCACACCGAAACTAACATTTCTTCCTTTGAGCAAGGCAATCACCGATTGCATAACCTTATATAGGTTTTCGTATTGCAAACATTACTTTTTGCATTGATTGTGCATTTATGTATATGAATCATATGAAAACTTAGTTTGCATTAGGGAAATTGTTACAAGTGTACCTTGTTACCCCCACGATGGATTAGAACGATAGAATGACTATGCTTAGAAATATAGGCAACCGGTAGAAGCTGAGTGGTTGATAGCCACTCGTGATAGACCACTTCTCACGATGGTGGTTCTATGTGGATTATGTTAGCGATGGATTATTGATTGATTTTATGTGAGATCGGGTGAGACAACTAGGGGAAAGTGAAGAATATCGGATGGAAATGAGTGAGAGTGGGCCGTATGATATTCAGAGCTCTGAAGGTGGTAGTCCCAGCTTGTGTCGATTAAGGACCGCGTTGGTTGGCTCCCCTACAAGCATTGCTTATGTACTGACGCATATGTGCTATATGAGTCCTCGTAAACCTAGTAGCTTTGACGGTCACTGAGTTGGATGATATCTTACCTCGCTTCACGGATGATTAGAAGGGATAGTGTTCGGCCCATCCATAGACTATCCAGTGAGGTTTTCACGTGGAAGATGACATTAGGGCGAGGTAGGACCTATTTCCGACTCTTTGATAGTCATCGTGAAAGGTGGCCACTCATGTTGCATTCGTGGCTCAGGTGTGTCGTGTTGTCAGGTTATTTTCCCTTACAAGGTGACTATTGATTTAAATCTTCACGGCATCCACGGATATGGGTGAAGCTTGTTCTCTGAGTTGAAACGTAGAACATGAGACGATGTGACAGTTGCATTGAGAATTGTTGGATGATGTTGACTACTTTGTAGTCATGGCAGGATGATATATCATATATTGCATGAGTTGTCTTGCATGTTTAGCATATGTTGCTAATCTATTTACTGCTAATCAACATAACATGGTTAATAATCCTGCTTAAAGATGATTAGTAATAGTTGTAAGTAGGCATGAGTCCGTACCACTTTGAAGCCTTTGCATGTCTAAAATTTGTGGCCTTTGGGTTGTGATGGACAAGTCTTGTTGAACGTAGTCACTTAAGCATTTGTTCTAGTTGTTTTTGTTTGTTTGCTTGTGTGCAGGTGAGGATGTTCTTCTTTTCAGCGATGCCGATGAGGGCTATCAGTGGGAGGTCTAGACCGATGAGGGCTGGGTTCCCTAGTAGGACTCACAGGCGTAGGTCATCCGATGGAGCTCACTCCCTTCTAGGGTGAAGGGTGTGTGCTTGATGTGAGAGAAATCGCTTTCGCAAAAAAAACTCTGTTCTATCTTTTGAAACACTTTTTTGGCTTTAAACCTCTGTATCATAATATATGTCACTCAAACTATAATAATTAATTTATAGCTTAAATATCATGGTATTGTATGTTTATGTGTTGTGTTTGTGCATTTTTTTTTCATCGATCACCTATATAGAATGAGAGAAAGTCGACGACTCAGTGCTAGAGTTAGTGAGAAAAATCATAGGAATCCAGCACTGAATCTTACGACCTGACAAAGTCTTCACAATCATTTGCACCTTGCCATTTGATTGAGTGAGACTTGAACCACGATGAGGAAAGTGTGGATCATCAAAGCGACTCGACTGAAAGTGAGAATAGATACTTCTAGCGGGGAAACCATGCCTACACAAGGGACGAACACCACGAGGAGAGCGTGGGTCAACACCAAAGCGTTCAGTCACAAGACCACTTTTGTGAACCAAAATCATATGAGCGATTGTTAGGTACATGAGAAAAACGAGATGGAGCACGAGAAGAAAAGTGAGGCGGAAAATTAATAAACTCATCATGATATGAGTTTTCAGCATAGTTCACATGCCTCTTCTCCATTCTCTTACGCTGAAAGCAAAACTCATTCAAGTGACCCGTATGACCATAAAATATGCAAATGTAAACTTTCTCATTTGAATTTAGAGTATTTTTCTTCACACCATTCTTGGGGTTGAAGGATGGTTTGAGATTGGATGGGTAGTGGGTTTTGATTGGTTTAAATGATTCTTCTTCTCTGTGATAATTAGAGGTAGAAACAAACTTGGGAGCACTCTTTTCACTTTTATTCTCACATCTCTCAAAACCAACACCCATTTTGTATATGGATTTAGTTGCACTCTCCTTAACTCGACTCAAGTCCTCAATCATTCTCTCACTCATAATGGTTCTCTCAAGACATGAAGACAAATAAGTAACTTCTTGTTTTAGCTCAGAGTTCTTTTTGGTAGCATGCAAAAGCTTATCCTTAAGAGTACCATAAACATCACAATGGGGGTGAAAAAACCTTATAGCGAGATGAATAATCAAGTCTTTGCTTAAGTTCTTTAATCCCAATAAAACATGCCTTCAAATCAGATTTTAGTATGGGACAACTAGTGTAATCACCTAACAAAAAGGAACGAGCTTTGAGCTCTTTGAGTTTCAACTTGACACCCTTAAGTCGACTTGCAACTTGAGTGTGCATAATCTACAAATCAGCATAGTTCACCATGATCATATTATAATTTTCACATGGTTGAGCACTCATATCATTGTGCATCAACGGGAGGGAAGCAATATTATCAAAAGAGTTTTCAAGCTTAAGTTTAAAATCTTTGTTCTCATGAAAAACTCTGCAAAGCAACTTGTCTTGACTACACAAAGCATTCTCAAGTTTATGCACTTTAGAAGAAAGACCATCGTAGGTAAGATCATCATTTACATCAGAATCGGAGTCAGAGTCAGAGTTGTTCTACAAAGATCTTCCCTTGGCCATGAGGCACAATCTGGTGAAGTCGCCTTCCTTCTTGTAGTTGATCTTCTCATCCTCTTCTGAGCTTAATGAGTCTTCATTTGAGAAGTTGAAGTCGCTCAAGACTACACATGCTCGGGACATGATCCTCTTGATGTTCTTCTTCTTGTCCCTGAAGCGATTCTTTTTCTTGTAGTCGTTCTTGTTGTTGTAGTCATTTTTGTTTGAGTAGTCGTACTTCCTCCTCTTAGGGCAGTCGATGATGAAATGAGTGGTGTTGCTGCACTCAAAGCAGCCTTGGGAGTTTCAGGGGTTCTTCTCCTCTCCTTTTGAAACTTGTGGATCGCCCAAATTTTTTTGGAAAGTAAGGCAATCTTATCATCAGGAATGCTCTTGTATTGCTCATCGAAAGCTGCAGCAAGAGAAGATAAGACAAACTCTAAAGAAGGTGAGATGGTGTTAGTGGGGTTAGCATCTTGGCCACCAACATGAGCACTAGTAATCGAAGCATAACAAAGAAAGGAAGCATGATGATTAGGATGACCTTTGCGAGGCAATTCATGGGACTTAAGTTTGCTAAACAATTTTTCTGTATCTAAGGTATCAAAATCAACAGATTCTTTCAAGGCAGTGATTTTCATACCCCACATGTGATCATTAAGAGCATACAACAATTGTTTAACATGTTCATTATTAGTATGAGTTAGAGGACCACATGCTCTCACATTACCCACAATAGACTCAAATCTAGTAAAGCAATCATCTAAAAACTCTCCAGGTTTCTGAGAAAATGTTTGATATTACCTATTATAAGTGTCCTTATGAGATGACATAATTTTAGAAGAGCCCTCATAAGTATTGCAAAGCTTGAGTCAAACATCATGAGCAGTTTCAAGTTGCGAGACACGATCATAGACATTTCTATCTAGAGCAGTAGTAATGAGGCTGAAGGCTTTATAGTTATTCTCATACCTTTGCAACTCACCTTGGGTTGCATTCTCAAACATTCCCAGGATCACGTACCTTATTTGTACGATCTACCAAATAACACGTCCTTGGCTCAATAAGTAGTTCGTTGCTCGGTTCTTCCAATAACCGAAATCTTCACCATTGAAAATCATAAGCTTAACGACACCTTTCCCCATATCGCCTTCCGGTCACAAAGCCTGCTAAGGATAACAAGTGACCTAACCCCCTCTAAAACCAATTGAAGGATTGAGGAGGCGACTAGAGGGGGGGGGGGTGAACAGGAGCCGAATAAAAATCTTTGCAAGAATTGGTCTATGTCCTGAATTAAAAACCCCAGGCAACCTCTGTGTCAGAAGGTGATGAAAACATTTTCCAACAACAGAAAAGTGATCCCAACAAAATTATGAAGCTAGCGGAAGAAGAATAGAATCAATCGGACTTACGGTTAGGAAATTTCCCTCAAAACAATCATCAAACATTGTTGTTGAAATTTTAGGTGGACATGTTTGGCCATAGACTGGATATGTCCGGTCTCGTTAGATATATCTGATAAAAGTACCGGATATGTCTGGTACACCTAGAAACTTTCTTCTCAACTTTGATTCTTGAGCTATAAGACACTAAATTGGATGAAACCTAGACACAAGGGTCACCTCACGACATGTTTTCATTCCCAAAAGAAGTTTTTCCCAAATTCAAAGATTTTTCTTTCGATTTTGGATTAACTCAAAAAACCTAGGGTTTAGAGATGAACTCACAAAATCTTTAAATTGAAGGTCCTAAAGACATTAGATTGCCTCAAGATTGAGGACACATGTTAAGGCTCATCCTAACAACCTTTCCCATAGAAGAAATTAAAGAAAGGCTCTTCAAATCGTAAGAATGAAAATTGGGCCAAAAATACCTCTAAAAATAAAAAAAATTGAAAAATATTTCAGCACATAGGGAGAGGTGATTCAATCCAAACCTACGGATGTATTGATGTATATCAAGAGTTTACAAGGTGTGGAAATCATTTAGACATCCTCCCACTCTTTGGAAGATTCGGGAGATCACTCACTTCTCTCCTCTCTTCTCTAACATATGAAGCGGACTCGCACCTAGCAAAATGAAAACCTTAGTCAAAGGGGGTGGGAGAGGGATCCCTCTCATAATAGCCCTATGGTTCTATTTATAGCAAAAATAAAAGACTAGAATGCCCCAGTGGGCTAAAAGGAAAATTACATCTAATGAAGGATAGTTTTGTCCGATTTTTACCGTGCCACACCTGTGTCATCGAACCGATCGTCTTTTGCTTCATTTCCACATGAACTCCGTGATGATGCCACGTGCACCCCCAGCCGTCACTCCACCTGTTTTGAGGCAAAACTGTGAAACCCTAGGCTGACGTACTTCACGATGAAGCAAGTCACTGGATGTCGAGGTGTGTCCTCACACCGTCTTTATCCGCTCATCGGTTTTGACGCGCAAACTGACAAACCTCCTCCCACTTGGTTTTGAGGCAAAAAAGAACCCATCACGGTGATTTTGAGGCCCAAATCAGTAAACTGTCGACCTTGGTTTTAAGGCCCAAACCAAGAAGCCATCATGGTGATTTTGTGGCCCAAATCACCAAACTGTCGCCACCGGTTTTGAGGCTAAACTGGAAAACCCGCGCTTCTCATCTCCTCCACGTGTACGATGCGGATCACACACGACGTCACCCGACCTCCCGATCGTCTGGCAATTGAGTACTTAGCTTGTACTTGATCATCCATGAGCCTCCACACCAAGTCTCCTACTCCTGCCTCGATCCTCGTCACTGTCCGCCGTGTCACATTCGCCACCTACACATCACGAGACAAGAAAACATGTTTCTCCACACAAAATATCTCAATTTGGGGTTAGTTCAGCCGAAATGCATCAAATCTGAATTAAAATTAAATCAAGTCAATTACTCATCACACAAATAAACCAAGGTACAAACCACTTGGTTTCTCACACATAGACTGGGTGACTCTCGAAGTAATGAAGGAGCTTGCATTTCATAATTAAAATAGCATAAAGTAGCTTTTGCACCTGATTGTAGTGAGTCTCGCAGTCGGAGAGGACATGGCTGATGTAGTAGATCATTCGTTGCACCTTGTAGACATGCCCGGGTTCCTCTTGCTCCACTACCAGGGCCGAATTGACGGCCTGGGTGGTTTCCACCATGTATAGGAGGAGAGTCTTGCCGGGCTGTGGCGAGGCTAGAACCGGTGGCTTGGTGATAAGTGACTTGAGCTCTTCGAGCACCTTATGCGTATCGTCCATCCAACAGAATGAGTCAGCCTTCTTCTGTAGCTTATACAAGGGGAGCCCACATTCCCCCAGCCAGGACACAAAGTGACTGAGGGCAGCGAGGCACCCCATGAGCCACTGAACATCTTTAACGTTGTTCTTCACCTGACCCATTTTAGTGATAGAAAAAATATTGTCAGGGTTTGTTTCGATGCCGCGCTTGGTGATGATGTACCTAGGTGCTTTCCTCGGGGGACTCTGAAGGTGCATTTTCCTGGGTTCAGCTTAATGTTGAACTGTTGGAGGTTTATTCCATGTCAGAGATGAGGCTGCTACACTTTCGAGACTTTATGACGATGTCGTCAACATAGACCTCTAGGTTATGCCCTATTGACCCTTTGAAGCAGAACTGCATACAACACTGATATGTAGCCCCCCGTGTTCTTCAGTCTAAATGGCATTTTCACATAGCAAAAACGAAGGGGGTGATGAACGTGGTGGCAGGGTCAATGACCTGGTCAATATGGTGAAGGGGGAACAGATCTTTCGGACATGCCTTATTCAGGCTTGTGTAGTCAACACACATCCTCCATTTCTCGTTCTTCTTTGGTACAAGAACCGAAATCGTTATCCAGTCCGGGTGCTGGATCTCTCTAATGAAGCCAGCAGCTAGGATCCTGGATAACTCTTCACCTATGGCTTGGCGCTTCTCCTGATTGAAGCATCTCATGCGTTGCTTGACTGGCTTGGAGTCGGGCTTGATGTTGAGGGTGTGCTTGGCAACCTCCCGGGAGATGCTCAAAATTTCTGCCGGACTCCACGCAAACATGTCCTTGTTGCGTCGGAGGAAGTCGATGAGCTCGCTTTCCTATTTGGGGTTTGGGCCAGACCCAATTTGAAATGTCTTGGTGGGGTCATTGGCGTCAACTTGCATGGCCTTGGGAGGGGGGGGAGCAAGGTACCTGGTTGTGGTGCAGAGGTCCGCAGCTGGACCGTTGGTATGGTCAGAAGTGCCGGAGAGCTCTCCGGCGATGGTGTCGTGGTGATGGGGATAGCCGGGGTTACCATGTTGCACCCTCAAGGGCCGGGGAAACTGGAGCTCTCCCCTCTACTCGAGGCAATGTCACCTTCGTTGGAGGATGTAACACCCTAATTTTCACAAGGAAATAAAATTCTAGGAAAAATCAATTAGGTAAATAGATAATTATGTTTGTTGCATTCGTGCCGAGA
>VSTD030001780.1:0-12609 GCA_008808055.3 Sporobolus alterniflorus | reverse complement strand
TACCAGCATAATAGTGTTAAGTCTGTGTTACCAGGTAGGATAAAATGAGAGAACTATTTCGCTCACTATATGCTTCCCTACTTGGATCTTCACATTCGTACACAATTACACAACATTTACAAAAATATGGCAAAGCTGGATTTAGAAGGCTTATAGTTTCGATTGTCGTTTCTCTTACCATTGAAAGATCCTGGATATAGCTACTGTGATGCCAATAGGAAAGTTCAGCAAGAGAATGTGGTCCATGCCGGCACCCACCTGCATCCTCAAACATCCAGCATGGCTCTTCACTTGAAAGTGTCTAATGAGGAAAAAACAAAAACTAAGCAAATCAGGAAGGAAGACAGATCAAGGAATGATGCACAGAAAGTCAAAGGCAGAAAAGTAAACCATACATTTGGAAGAACCATTTTATCATCAGAAACCAATTCCTTAGTCTCCGCGGACCCATTAGGAGTGGAGGCAGCAACACCAAAATTCCATTGTGAAAGGAATTGTTTCAGAAAGCTTAAAGGCACAGGATCTGCCATTTTCCCGCCAAACATTCCATAGATGGCAAGGTTTTGAGACAAGAAACCAGTGGATAGCCCCTCATACAGCTGTTCAGGCGGGTAAGCTCCACACATCTGGCCATGCTCATTCATATACATGCAACCTTCGAATGGTTGATGTTGTGCATATGCACTCTGCATCCCATTTTGATCATTTTGTGCAGCTGGATACTCAAACCCAGACTGTGGATTGATCCTGCCATTGCTGTTAATAGAACAAACATTTTCCTGCATTGCAGCATACATGCCAGTGTTTTGTGTTTGGTCACCACTACAGGAAACCGGCTGATGCTGCTCAATACACCTAATAAATCATGCAGGAGGCATTAACAATCAGTACTAACTTCCAAAAAGAAAAATGGGATTGAAATACGCGCAGAAGCAATGGGATGATCAATGAAGTGTGTACCGGCCAAGCAGGTTCCTTCTTGAGTCAGTACATGCCGACACAGAACAAACAAGGGGTTCAATGTCCGGTGATCCATCCGTCTGCAGCTTGAGGTGCTTCTGTCCAAGGACAGCGTATGAGCTGTGCACGCCAGACACAGTCGGCTCTCCATCACCGCCCTGATCAAAAGAAAAAACAGCACAACGCTTACTTACTATCAACAGAATGCTTCATCAGTTTAGGCAGAAAACGGTACTGATATCCAGAAATTCCCGCTATTTTCAACAACAGGAGATAGATGTAACTGGAAGTTGTTTCCCCTAGAAGGTAGGCACTGGTAACATATACCCCATCCCCTTCTCTTCCTAACCTGGTCGTAAACGCCTAAAATCAACGCGAAATCGACCTTAAAACGTTGTTCGCAGAACAATTCGGCGGGATTCGAACCGATATCCACAAATAACATCCTGATACCAAGACGATAGATCGACATGGACGCTGGATACGCACGGATCAAGTAACGGGATGGGGGCAAAGGGATGGAGAGGATGCTCACCGGATCGGAGCGCGCGTGCGGCATGCTTGGATCGGGTAGCTCGGTGGGCCACCTCGTTCCGATGTCGAGTGTTACGGCGGCCGGCGCCACAGCCGCCGCCACCGCCGGAGGCCTGGGGCGTTGAGTGATGCGGAGACGTCTGAACAAGGTGGATGCGATGGGGACTGGGACAGGAAGAGGAATATAATAAATCTACGTGGTCGCTACTGTCCGCGCGCGAGTAGTAGGGATGTCAATTCGGTTATGGTTACCTGCATTTGGTCGGGTACTCATCTCACGGGTAGGGATACAGTACGGATACAGGAACGATTTTATATTTTGTGGTTACCTGTAGTTCGAGTTGAGATGGGTATAAGATAAGTATTTTTTTCACTCTGAGTAATCCAACGGATATCTGATATTTTACTATCGTTATGATTCTAGGTTATGAACAAGTGAAAATATGTTCATTTTATGATATTAACTATGACTCGTTCTGATTGTTGAATTTTGCTATTCGATTATCTCAAATATTTATTAAATATTAATTTTGAACATGTGTATAGTGTATTTTACTTATTAAACTGATTATTTTGATGTTGTTTTTACATGTGGAATGATAAACCCGCTTGAAACCCGATGGGTACAGGTACGGGTACGGTATGAATTTTTACTCATGGGTATAGGTACGAGTATGAATTTCTACCCGTAACCTCTTTACTAGCGGACGGGTAATTGCTCTACCCAACCCAAATCTGACACATTGCCATCCCTAACGAGTAGCGCCTCCAGAGCCGTCTGATCTTGCGGACGATGGTGATCGGGCGATGGGTTGTCCCTCGCCACAGCGACCACAGCGACGACCGGGCAGGGCAACTCCGATCGTCTTTGGCCTGCCCTCGTGGCGCAATAGCTTCTTCGCATCCATCGGACATGGAGCCTCTGGGGTAATGTGATACACATACACTCCCCGTCAAGAAACGAATGTGACACACTCCCTCCCCTACATTTATCTTGGTATTCTTGAGATCTCAAAAGAGAATCAAGAGTAAAGTCAAATGGCAATGTTACTTTTTATACCTCAGTACATGCTTGTATAGCTCTATTGTGATGCACTGTCCACTTGTCTTCACTGCATCCATATCCATGTGAGCAGCCTTCATTGATACGGCCCCGGGCTCCATGTTAGCCATCTCTTTCATGCTATCTCCATCCACCTCCACCTGATCCAGAAAAGAGTCTTTCATCGATAGCAACTATGACCCAAAGGCCACCTTGTTAGAATTAGGAACAAAATAAAACTCATCTTTGTCATCTCCATCCGAATCGAGAGCGAAACACACCTCTCGCACCATGGCGCGTCGTCGTAGTACCTCCACCATGTGTCACGTATTTGTAGTCTCAGCTCGTTGTCGGTGTGAACTTGTTTCTCATCATAGATCTGTGGCGCCTTACGTTCAAATCAATCCTTGTGCTCCTCACCACGAGGCTCGCTCCTTCTCCTCTTCATTCTCACGACAACGGTGGCATTGAGGTGAGGGAGATGGGCAGCGAGAGTGCTGGGTTGGGAGATGGAGGCGGATGCGTTCAATCGGAGAAGGGGAGAGATGGAGGCGGTGCTGGAATGAAGAAAGGGGACAACGAGATAGGGTTAGATACAATATAGGTCTCAAACACATGTGGATCGAGACTAGAAGCAATCAAACGGGTTGTGTTTGGTAGGCCAGCCCAAGACACACAAATTTTGGCCCGACCTAAGCACAACATGACCCATTGTATTTTGTGCTTGGACTAACACGATCCAGAGCGTTGTGTTGTGTTTGGGTCGTGGTCATGACCCCGTGTTGGCATGGGGAACGACCCAATTATTTCAAGTAAATAAAATATATGCTTTTCCATATAAGCAACAAGACAAGAGTTATAAACCTTAAGATTTCAATGGAACCCTTTGTTCTCTCCATTTTTTGTCATATTTCATTTTGTTTAACAGTAATTGGACAATTCTTAAGTTAACAAATTGTATTCTTAAGTGGGTTGTCTTGCCTGATGGACCAACCTAACACGTTTAAGTAATTTTGTACCATGTCTCCGATGATGATTTGAGTCCATGGGTTAACACGGTACTATGGGCTATAGCGAGCACACAATTAGATTTGACCTCCAAAAATACTTGTTACTCGACTTAACCGCCGAGCAATGTAGAATCAACGTGTCGAATTTCGTTTCGATGGACAGCTAATTTACTCAGCAAACTAGCAGAGGGGTGAAGAACTAAACAAGGAAAATAGTAGATGCGAAAAGATGAACAAATAATGGGTTACAAGCTGAATGTCTGTTTTTTATCTCCTACGTACGGGTTTGATCCTCTTATAGCCGAATACTCCTTGCTAACTAACTAACCACTTCTAATCTTTATTCTGTTGCATCTCAACAATAGCAAAAACTAACTTATTTGACACGATGGTAATTGTTGACGTCTGGTCGTCAGATATTTGGAGTAGGATCAGAGGGAACGTAAGTTGGTGAGATCAATCTCACGTGAACACAAGCCACGAGGTTTTAGACTGGTTCGGACCCTCACATAGAGTAATAGCCCTACGTCTAGTATTGATGTATTATGCTATTGAGATGGGTTCTTCTCTCTTTCTTTCGGGGTCTTTCTGAATTTTTTGGGGGATCTTTTCAGATTTTTTTGGGGATGTCCTCGATGTGGATCTATCCTCTCTAATTATAGTCGGGGACATCCCCAAAAAAGTCCCGCTGTCAATCAATGTCTTGGCCACCTTGTGCCGTCCGATCAGAATCTTAACGACGAGCGGCAGGTTCCTCTCAGACAGCTCCATGTCTATATGATCTTCTAGTCCAAATGAGATGTAATCATCGGACCACCTCATCCGTCTTCCTGGCTTGATTTGCTGGGCCAAGCTGATCTCGCGCTGAATCTTCTTCCCCTGTGTCTTGGAGGTGATTGACATACTGCCTCTAAAGATCACGTTGATCTCCGCCATATGCTCATCTCCGTCGGAGATCTCTCGGTGATGCTCTCTCAACAGGAATCTTGAGGTGCCGGCGCTGCTGGTGGCGGCATTGTTTTACAATCCAGAAAAGTCTTGCACTCTTCCTGATCATGTCCATCGGTACGATGGATCTCGCACCACTTTATGCACCATCGAGGCATCAGAAGGGTCTCTTTTCCTTCTGATCTGAGAATTGTTTTTCGCGGTACTGGTGTCCTCCGCGCTCCTTCTGATCTCCTCGTTCTGTGATATTGACATCCCGATCATCCCTTTTTCTTGATGGCCCGTTTGTCACGAGACTCCAGAAGTCAAACCCGGGCATCGGAAGCCTCTATGCATATATCGGCAACCGTGAGCAAATCAGCAACTGTTTTTGGTTTCTTCATGGCTATCTCTTCCACAGTTTTAACATCGTTGATGCCATCATGGAAGGCGTTAATGATCTCGATGTCCTTGATGTGTGGAATGTCATTTCTAGCATTGCATAAACGCTTGACATTATCGCGGAGACTCTCATCATGCTTCTGCTTTGTGGTCTTGAGGGTCTCGGCAATAGACGAGAACTCATAGGTGTCCTGAAAGTCCTCAATGAATATGGCACACAACTGGTCCCAGGAGTGAATGGATCCCTCGGGTAAATTGATGAGTTAGGATCTGTCCGATCCGGACAATACCGTATGTAGGAAGTTGGCATTTACCCGATCATCTCCACTGATAGCTTCTATGATAGTCTGATAAACCTGAATAAATTCTTCAGGATTGCTAGAGTTGTCATATTGATCAATGTGACCTGCCTTGAACTTGGCCGGCCACCTGACCTCCCTGAGTGGCCCCGTCAGAGCGCGGAACCCACTTCTCCCTGTTGGAGTAACGCCCCTTGCTAGGAATCATTGTGGTGGACTTGGTGTTCTGTCCCGGATGCACCTCTGATCTTCAATGATGTTGCAGAGATCATCCCGATTATGGCCATATTTCTGCGCATTGCGGTTCTGTGTAATGCGTCAACGCGCATCGTTCTCAGCTAGATGCTGATTTGGACTAGCTAAGGACGCGGCTTCACTTCGGGCACGCCTTGCCCGATCGTTGTGGCCAACAAACGGTTCCCTTCGAGGTCTGCTAGCTGACTTCTCTGCTACAACGAGGTTCACCGTCTCAGCTACTTACTGAGCCAGGAGTGCAAGAGGAGAACCATCAGGTGACATACGCTAGATGGTCTCCATGATCGTCTGGACCTGAATGACATTAAAGTCTGGGTTTAGATTCCGAACCAACCCAACGCTAGGGGTTTGAGCATCAGACGTCTTTGATCTTCCAATAGTGGGATACCCACTGGAGCTGTTGCGGGATCGATCCCCATTTAGGGCCACCATAAGGATGAGGCGGCTATCCTTTGTGGATTTCCCATAGGCGCTAGCCCCGATCTCGGAGTAATCATCAGATGAATCTCGGTTGGGAGACGATGTTGATGAAGACGAACTCAATGCTCTCGTGAATGTCCGGAGGGTGGATGTCACGATCGGAATACCCCGAATGAGCTTGATGGTGCGAATGTATAACCCTACAAACGGATCCGAACCTGAGCAAGTACTGCCTGATGAAGACAAGGGAGCAGGAGTGGGATGCTCTGGCGCTGGCCCTAGGGGCAGCATCTTGAGGTCTTCGTCCTCCCCAACGACAAACGTCAGCGACCCAAAGTTAAACTGGGTGCCGAGAGGGAACTTCATGCCGAAAGTCTAACATGACATGATCTTCCCAGACGGATCTTAAGCGCTTCCCCCTACCTGGCGCGTCTCTGTCGATGTCATGTCGTCAGATACTTAAAGTAGGATCGAAAGAAATGCAACAATGCAAGATCAATCTCGAGGATGAATGTGACAGGTTTTAGACTAGTTCAAACCCTCTTATAGAGTAATAGCCCTACGTCCAGTATTGTTGTATTATGCTGTGGAAAAACTATGAGTTACTTGCCCCAGATGCATTGTGGGCTCATACTTTTATAGTCAAGAGAACCGCATTATAGATATGCTAAGTTTTCTGACTCTGTTACAATCTCAATAAGCACACATCTGACTGGAACTCTATCTTATGACTACATTCAGTCTCGTAGGTCGTCACAGTTATTGAGCTCCTGGTCCGAATGAATATTTATAGTATCGTCACTCCATATATTAGCGTCATCCAGACAAGCTCGCAGTGGTTGTTGGGCTGGAATAACATCGAATAAGTCCCAGGCTTCCTTGTTGCCTTTTTGATGCATCGAACCAAGACAAGGAAGCTCACAACCCAACCCAACACCGGCGTCGCAACTTGTTGTTGCTTGCATCAGCACTTACGTCATGAGGACCTTAAACGGAATGCCATCACAGCCATTAGTAAAGCAGAGTATTCGTTTCGCTAGAACCAGATTATTGCTCTATATTGGGATGATTCAATAAAGATAACTATTTAATCGTATGGCTTGCATCACATTGATTCTCTGATTTGGGATGGCGAGCATCATGCAGCTTGGAGGGGAACCTTCGTGTATGGAGAACCTCATACACATGATAGATATAAGATGTGGGATTTGCTTCGAAGAATAAAGCCTTGTCAAAAGGTGACATGGTTGATGGTAGGGGACTTCAATGAGGTTATGTGGTCGTTTGAACACTTCTCAAATCGGAGGAGGCCAGCAAAACAGATGTTTGAGTTTAGAGAAATCTTGTCTCATTGTGATTTGCATGATATAGGGTTCACAGGCCTCCCGTGGACATATGACAATAAGCAAAACGGGAATTCAAATGTGCGAGTTAGGCTGGACAGAGCAATGGCATCGCCCAGCTGGTCGCAATGGTTCCCGGACGCGCAACTGCAACACATTGTCTCATCCATGTCTGACCATAGTCCAGTATTTTTAAACCTTGAACGGGAGCATGAAGAAAGGCCTCCCCAGTGCATTCTAAGGTATGAGATTATGTGGGAACATGAGGACTCACTGCCAGAGGAGGTAAAAGAGGCATGGGGAAAATGTAATGCTGCTCAAAACTTGGGGGAGGTAGCGGCCACACTACGCAATGTCATGTTGCGCCTGAAGAGATGGAGCTTCCAGAAATTTGGTGCTGTAACCAAGGAGATCGAAAATGCCAAGTCCTGAATAGAAGCGTTGAGTATACAGGACCATGCAGCGAATCAAGGTGAGATCAACAGGCTCAGGAAGAAACTCGATGAGTTATTGTATCGTGAGGAGATGATGTGGCTGCAACGGTCCCGTATATCATGGCTAAAAGAGGGCGATAGAAATACAAAAAAATTTCATCGTAAGGCTGCTGGACCGGCAAAGAAAAACAAAATCAAATTGCTAAAAAGAGAGGATGGGTAGGTGGTAAAGGAGACAAAAGAAATGGTAGACATGACCAATTGCTACTTCCAGCAGTTGTATACAACCGATCCTAATGTGGCCCCACATGATTTATTGAGTCTGGTTGATTGTAGGGTGTCTGCAGAGACAAATGAGGAATCATGTAAGGATTTTACATCTGATGAGATCAGTGATGCACTCTTTCAAATTGGACCGCTAAAGGCACTGGGACCTAATGGCTTTCCGAGTCATTTTTTCCAGAAAAACTGGGAAGTGCTAAAGCAGGATGTGGTAACAGGGGTGAGACGTTTCTTTGAATTTGGACAGATGCCACCAGGAGTTAATGATACATCAATCGTTCTGATCCTGAAAAAGGAAGAACCAGAACTGCTTAAAGACTTCAGGCCAATCTCCCTGTGCAATGTCATCTATAAAGTAGTTTCTAAATGTTTGGTAAATAGGCTAAGACTGCTTTTGCAAGATATAATAGCCCCAACGCAAAGTGTGCTTATTCTAGGAAGAATAATTACGAATAATGCGTTAATTGCGTACAAACTGAATCTCACCAAGGCGTATGACCGCGTTGAATGGGGATATTTAGAAGGAGTTCTACGGCGACTGGGCTTTCATAGTAAATGGATACAATGGGTTATGGAGTGCGTTACCACTGTACAATACTCAGTTTGCTTTAACAATACCATGTTGGACTCCTTCAAACCGTTGCGCGGTTTACGCCAAGGGGACCCCCTTTCACCTTACTTATTTCTGTTGGTAGCTGATGGCCTATCCCGGTTGATACAGCATGAGGTCAGCTCAGGCGCGTTGCATGAATTGCGTATTTGCAGACATGCGCCAGGAATATCACATATGCTCTTCACGTATGATACACTATTATTTTTGCAAGTAAATGAGGAACATGCCAATGTGGTTAACACTATCCTTCATCAATATGAATAGTGCACGGTGCAGCTTATAAATCCCAGTAAATGCTCAATGATGTTCGGCACAAAGGTGTTAGATTCTAACCAGGAGAGGGTCAAAGAAATTCTGAAAGTCGGGAACATCACGACGGAAGAAAAATATTTGGGCCTGCCCACACCAGAAGGGGGCATGAAAAAAGAAAAACTCACAACCTTGAAAGAGAGGCTAACGAAAAAGGTGCATCAATTGGGTTGGGCGGAATATGTCGTCCAGAGCAAAGGAGGTAATGATTAAATCGGTGGCTCAAGCCATCCCAACTTACGTTATGGGTGTTTTCAAATTACCTGCAACTCTATGTGAGGAGATGACCTAGATGATACGGTACTTCTGGTAGGGAGAAGAAGCGGGTCATAGGAAGATCCATTGGATGGCATGGGAGAAGTTCCTACTTCCAAAAGGATTAGGAGGGATGGGTTTTCATGATCTGCGTCTTTTCAACCAGGCATTATTAGCAAGACAAGCTTGGCGGCTTCTACAATTTCCTGATAGTCTCTGTTCAAGGCTACTCAAAGCAAAATACTTCCAACAAGGGGAACTTATTGATACGATTTTTCCTGCAGGTGTCTCACCCACATGGCGAGCGATTGAATATGGTTTGCGGTTGCTTAAGCAGGGCATAATTTGGAGAATTGGCTCTGAAACAAAAGTCCAAATCTGGAGGGATTCTTGGATACCTCGACCACCGTCTTTGAAGATAAGCCTTAAAAAAAGGGAGATCTCGCTTAAGATGGGTGGCCCAGCTGATGACTATTGGACGTCAGGAGTGGGACTTACAAAAGCTTAGATCGTGTATGTACATGCACGATATTGATGAAGTCCTCAAAATCCGCTTATCCGAGAGGATACAGGAGGACACGATTGCATGACACTATGAGAAAATGGGTATGTTCGCTGTGAAGAGTGCTTATAGGCTAGCACAGCAAGAAGAGCAGGGGGAGCGCAGACAAACTGGGAGTAGCTCAAGACCAGATGGGAGCCGTGCACTATACAAAAGTCTTTGGACAACACTGGTTCTGGCAAAAGTAAGGATTTTTGCATGGCGTCTTGCACAGGAAGGATTAGCAACACAATGCAACAGACAGCAGAGGAAGCTTATAAGGAATGCTACTTGCCAGATTTGTGGAGCCGATGACATGGATGGGCATCATGCAGTGGTCCGCTGCACAAAGGCAAGGGCACTTCGCTATGAGATGAGAAAGCTATGGTGCTTGCCGGATGAGGCACATTTCCAGAACGCCGGTGCCAATTGGCTGCTCCTACTGCTAGATTCATTACAACCTGAGGTACGGGCTCATATTCTTCTCTTGTTCTGGTGTGCTTGGCACCTGCGCAATGATGTCGTCCATGGTGATGACTCTGGGTCGGTGATGGGATCAGCCAAGTTCCTAGCAAGCCATAGTGACTCGCTACGGCTTGCTTGTCAGGCTCCAGGTTCGGGAGTGAGTGACAGAGGAAAAGGGAAGGTGCAAGAGGTTTGTCGTAGGGCTCAAGAAGAGGGAGCCTACCTAAAACATGGTATGGAACCAATGCCGAGATGGACACCACCATCGGAAGGATGGGTCAGAATTAACACAGATGCTGCTTACTGTCATGATTCTGGGAGTGCAAGTGACGGAATAATAGCGCGCGATGTCGATGGCAAAGTGTTGCTATCAGCATGGAAATGGATACGGAACTGTGGATCTCCGAAGCAAACGGAAGTTGAGGCATGCCTAGAGGGTTTACGATTAGCTGCAGAATGGATTCGTCAACCAATTTGGGTTGAGTCAGATTGTGCATCGCTTATTCAAGCTCTCGGGAGAACAACAGACGCTCGATCAAGCATTTTTGGGATACTGAGTGAAATCCAGGTAGTTAAGAACATTCTCCCGGATTGCAAATTCAGCCACATTAGACGGCACTTGAACATAGTAGCGCATAACTTAGCACATGAGTCATTTCAGAAAAAACAAAGCCTGATGATGAGATATGATGTACCTCAGTGTGTAAGAGAGCTAGTATGAGAGGAGAATGCTAGAATAGCGAACACCTACCCTGGTTGTAATCTGAATATGCCTTGATTTAATGGAGTTCTTTGATGAAAAAAAATACTGCAACTGTACCTGTACTACAACTACAAGGTAGTTTGTGCCTCGATTCAGAAATCACGAGTGAGGAAAACTCTTTATTCTCTTTCCAATCAGGCACCCCGCTGCTGGGGAGGGCATAGACTGGGCCCGCGGGTCCACCTGTCTCACAGGATGGGCCACACGTCCACGTGATCGTCGTTTTCCCGGCCCACAACCGTGGTGGCAAAATCCAATTCCAAGTCTATCACCTCCTCCAACCGTTCGGCACCGCAGGCCCAAGAGAGTCTGCTTGCGCTCTATAAATGATAGTGAGCTCGCGGATCTCCGCTGCGTCATCTCGTCTCCATCCTCCGCCACACCCCCACGCTTTCGACACTGGTACACTCTCCTGCCACCTGCCTTCTTCTCTTCGTCACGATCTTAGCGAGAGAGGGAGAGCTGAGACCATGGGCTCCGAGGGGCCGGGGCGCAGGTTCGGATCGGCGCCGGAGCGTGACATCGACGACCTGCCGCGGAACGACGCCAACTACACGGCGCTCACGCCGCTCTGGTTCCTCGAGCGCGCCGCGTTGGCGCAACCGAATAGGGTCTCCGTCGTGCACGGCCCCATCCGGCACACCTGGAGCGAGACCTACCGCCGATGCCGCCGCCTCGCCTCCGCCCTCTCGCGCCGATCTGTCGGCCAAGGCACCACGGTAAACTTACTGTTCTTCATTTCCACTTCTTTGTGTGATTAAATAGTTCCCTTTTTCCCAAGAAGAAACTTCGGATTATCTTATTATGTACTGTAGTTTTTTTTACGGAAATGAATTACAAGTGGGGTAATTCATATTTTTGTTTTTGTTTTATGAACCTGAAGTCTTGGATAGAAACTTCTGTGTAGACTGTAGAGGCGATTTGATTTGTGCCTACTTTTCTTTCTGGAAGATGTGCCTTGTTTGTAACAATTGAAAGGTAGTAGTCCTAATTGGAACTTTAGAAGTTGGATTTGCACAATTGGAAATTAAAAATTATTTGAGTACAGTTATCCCCATGTTATTCATTCACTGCTATGTTGCAGCTGTAATTCTGCTGTTGAATATGTGCGACTGTATTTTCAAATTAATTATATCCATGTATGATGCTTCCCTTGTGCCATGGTCTGGTTATTTTTTTTTCTGATTTTGTCATAAGGTGTAATACACTGCAGTCCAGTGATATCTTCGACTGTCTCATAAACTAGTTTGTAACCCCGCGTGATGCCGCGATATTTTAAAATATCTGTTTACGTGAATTTACATTCTGATAAGCTGTTTGGAAAGTGAAAGATGGTTGGTTAGTTCGTCACCATGGTTGTCGTTGTGCGGAGAGACGATAGACGTTAGATAGCGGTGAAAGAGAACGACGACGGTGGGTGGAGCTCTGATGACGTGGTGCTCTGGCTAGGAAGGAGTCAAAATGGAGACGCCGTTGAGTGATGGGGAGAGTGGTCAAGATTGAGATGATCTTTTTATAGCAGTGGAGGGTGAAAGTTGGACGGTGTGGGGATGGTAGCCTGTGGCGGTGGTGCAGATTCAATGCTTCAGTTTCGATCCGAGAGGGGAGGCAACGGGACAAAGCGTTACCGGGAAATAAAACAGAGACAATAAGTTCGTCTTGGCTCAATGGGAAGGAAGCATGACAAGACGTGACGGCGTGACGACGTCGGCCGGAGGAGAGGCGGCGCCGGAGAGGGGAAAGGGAGGAGACGAC
>VSTD030001779.1:0-12610 GCA_008808055.3 Sporobolus alterniflorus | reverse complement strand
ATCTGATATACTTCAAACTTTTGTGGTCCATATAGATGTGAACCACATTCCCATGCAGATAATGTCTCCACGTCCTCAATGCCATCACCACAGCTGCCAACTCGAGAGCCAAACCCGCGGTCGGCATTTGAGAGTGGCGCGAGCCGGTTTAGCTTAACGGGCACACTGTAGTGACCCCGATAACAATTGATTTTGAACTTTCCAAATTGAACTGAACTGTAAATTGAAGAAACCACCATTATGTTTCTCTAAAAATTACCAGGTTTTTCATGCTGATATAGTAGAATATAAGGAACAAGTTTCCTTTTGGAATCAAGTTCAAATTCGAAACAGTAGTTGAATTAAAAATCCTGGGAGTAGAACTGTTTTTGAACTTGAATTGAATTTATTTGAGGTCAATCTTGTTTGGAAAAATCTGATAAATTCCCCAAAATTCCTATTTGCCTTCCTTTCCCAGAATATGAGTTTCAATTGACCTGATTGCATGGTTAGATTTGACGTTTCCACCCGTACACTATTTACTTGGCTTGAGAAACACAAGAAAGAATTTGAATTTGAATCCAAACTTGTACCAAGTTTGATTGCTTTTTATTTCCATAAATGTTCAAGATGATACACTGTAGAGTACAAGGAAAAGTCTATAGCGAAAATCAGGGATGTTACAGTTCCTGACCACGGTCGTGCCCCCTATATGTGTCGCCATCATCCCGACCCAAGGCGGTGACGCCTTTGACCACACAAGCACCATCCCCAAGCCCATGACAAAGTCGACCCCACACCGTTCTCGAGCCTACAACACTATCATCCTCCATGAGCCTGTGATGCTGTGCACCCCGCACCATTCCTGAGACAATGACACCATCGTCCCTGTGACATTCCCGGGCCGGCTACGCTGTGGTCCTCCCCAAGCACGTGACGACGACCCAGAGCCCACGATGCTATCGACCCCACACCTTCCCTGAGCCCTCAATGTTGTCATCCGCCCCAAGCCCGCAATGCTACATTGTATATTTTCTTTATCATTTTTGGCCTACAAATCCTGAATTTGATGTGCTACATTGTCACATTGCTTTTGTTCTGTTGCATTGCTTTGATATGCTACATTGCCACATTACTTTGATATGATATATTGCTTTTGTTCTAATGTATTGCTTTGATATGCTAAATTGCCACATTGCTTTGATATGTTACAAATTGCTACATTGCTTTTGTTCTGCTACATTCTGATCTATATGAATGCATACTACATTGCTCAATGATGAAAGTGGCCTAAGTGAGACATGTGTGGCAACATGGACCAACATTATTGTACTATGAAGGTTTTAGCTTTGAACAACATGAAGCAGATAGGACGTTTAATTAAGTTGAAGTCTGAGTCGATCCAAATGAAGTTTTCTTCTTCTTCTTCTTTACCATCATTTTGTGTGAGGGGCCTTTTTCGATGACAAAAGCAACAACACAACACTTTATTTCTCTACGGTCTATGTTTTCAACCGAGTCCAAGACAACAAATTATGGTCCCTCTTGAAGAAGATGTCTATTAAGAAGAAGCAACAAAGCTTCATCTGAATTGTCTCAGACACGAGCTCACTTAAATGTCTATATGTTTCATGTTCGAGACTAAAATCTCTATAGCGTGATATTATAGGATACGTGTTGTCATATACGTCAAGGATCTTAGAGTGTTAGAAGGCAGTTAATTCTGCAACCCGCACTGAGACAACTTTTTCTTTCTATTTTTTAACAAAATTTGACACGCATCCAGTTTTCTAGAATTAAATGGCGGATCCTCAAAGTCCAGTGGGCCAGGTTCAGTCTAGCAACTAGGAAAGCGAGAATGAAGGAAGTTTTGGCTCCTATGAATCTCCTTCTGATCCATTTCCTCAACCTGAAAGGAAGAAATCTTCTGGCCCACAGGATGAGGATTATGTACCCGAAGAAGAGGTATACGAGCATTAGGAATTAAGTGTTCTAATTAATTTTTACAGTTGTAGTATTGTCAATGACCCTCTTCACTCCTTTCATAGAATCTCGCTCCAAGTTGAAGTGTTCAAAATTTATTTCCTCATCAGGAGGAAACAACTATAGTAACATTGTAGCAAGAACGTGGTCCCCAAAAGTGGAATTGGAGGATACGGTCCTTGAACAAGATGCCGGAAGGGATTATTAAGGTAATAGCGCAGTTGCTAGATGGGTTACCCATTCAACCTAAATGTGTTCTTTCCAAATGGCGTAGTGACTACAGTGGTCTTGCGAGGGAAAAATGTAAGATCACCTGGTCTGATTGGGTCCTTGTCCGAGTAATTCAAAAAGAAGCTTTATGGGAATTGATCAAGGCACATTCTGTCTTTCCTTCTGAACAAGAAGAACTTGACAAAAGGGCTACTATCCTTACCATAGGAAGGGCTCTTTGAAGGTTCAGACATGCACTCAACAAGTTCTATGTTCAATATGGTGTTTCACTATTGAATCGATTTGGGTTTGTCGGTGTTTTCTGCACCGGCCAAATACAGGGTGGTAAAGATCACGTGTTCTAGTTCCGAGATGGTCTTGTGAACAATGAAGCACATAGTGATCTATCCTAGTTCAGGCCCCTCCTTGGAGGTAATAGCCCTACGTCTGGCGGTTTGATATTGAGGATGAATAGGTGTTACAAGGAGTGAGTAGAGAGCTCAAGATGTTCACGTGGTGAATGGGGAAATGGATCTCGTACCTCCTGCCTGAAAGGTAGGGGTCCTTTTATAGAATGCTCGGGGGTCTACTAGCCAAGGTCAGTTACTTTATAGCATGGATTAAGTTACATGGCCAGTGGGGCCCTCAGCTGGAAACATTGATTTGTGGAGATTGGACTAGGCTTCCTAGGCATTCTTCCTGGCTCCTAGGCATAGAGGTGGCTGGTGCCTGGGACGGTTCTTGAAGGCCTCATTGGTTCACATAGCTTTACTTGGCTACTAATCCTTCCCACATGGGGGTTGATGACGATGGGCTAGCATGCCTCCTCCACCATCCTACAGTCTGCAGCTATCAGATGAGGGACAGAGCTTCCAGATAGGTGCTGCTCTGTCCCATCGTGGGTGGTGGTGCCTTTCCAAGGGGTGCGAAGCCCCTAGGACTAGATATTTGATGGGGTGTTGACCGTCCGGGTATGTGAGAGATCGAATCTTATGTGGAAAAGCCCACTTTTACCGGAGCGTACTTATCCATCATTAGAGTTATCATGGCGATTATGCATGTTCCCTTGGCAGAGTAGCTATGTCACACAGTGATGGGACGGATTCCAATAGTCGAGTACCTACTGCTAGGGGCACATGGGTGCTTGTGGTCCTATCCTATCGTGCCACACATTAAATGTTGTTGCTTCACGAGGCCCTGACACTGGTAGTGCTTACCCGGTGCTGAAAGCCCTCGGGTGGAGCGACTTGATACCCGGGCTCATCCCGGGCCGGGGAGGGAGGCGAAGTGGGCTGACAAGTAGCGAAATCCTGCCTGCCCATGACTAACATAAGGAGGGAAAGCGGTGGTGTAGATTACTCACGGGGTTAGTTCTTTTTAGGTTGGTGGCCCCTCCTCTTCAGCCAGGAGTGGTGGGCCCATTTTCAGTACAGGGTGTATGTTTTTCTAGCCGTTTGCAGTTGGAGGGAACCAGTCATATATAGAACTAGTTTATAACCCTACACAATGCTGCGGCATTTTAAAATATGTTTTATGTGAATTCACGTGCCAATAACTTATTATGGAAGTGAAAGAGGGTTGGCAGGTGCAGCTCCGATGGCGTGGTGCTCTGGCTAGGTTGAAGGCCAAATGGAGATGCTGTTGAGTGGTAGTGTTCGCACAAAAATGTGTAAGCTAACATGGAATAGAGTATGGCCTTGTCTCATAAGGCAAACCCAGATGCTTTTCTCTTCAATGCAACAAAGGTGAGCAGAACAGCTAAGAACTAAGTAAAGTAATAAGAGATGCAGAAAAAGTAGACTTTCTGATCGATTGCTTGCTGCCTTTGGCCCATTCACCGTGGGCTTTTATACAAACTCGACTGAACCGACTCATATTCCTTTACAACTCCGACTTTTAAACAACTTCTAGATTACAAAAACACTTATCTCTATCTCTAACTCAACTCGGACTCTATTTGACCTTGATCCCCTCCACAGCTCGGACTCCTTGCCTTGATCTTCGCGGCTCGGGCTCCTATCTTATCTTGATCTCCTCTCCAACTCAGATTCACAAGATCTCCTTATTGAAACAAACTTGTATTAGCTTGATGATCGCATGTGTATATAGGCCTCTTATCCGAAGCAAAGATCTCCTTAGCTTACCCGACGCCTTACCCGGCCACCTTACTCGAGTTTTTACCCGAGTGCTTACCTGAGTCTTACGTGAGCTACAAAGGTATGAAAACAACTACAAGACTCTTAATCTCAATACTACTGCTCTAGTTAGGAATGTGTATGATAGTCTCACATGTATAACTACTCATGACGTTTGCCTTAAATTGTGCAATACTTATGAGGGCTCTTCTGAGATTAAGTCTACTCACAAAGATACTTACAATAGGTAATACCAAACTTTCTCTTAGAAACCTGGTGAATCCCTAGATGATTGCTTTGCTAGGTTTGAGTCTATTGCGAGTAATTTGAGAACTTGTGGTCCTTTTGCTTATTCTAACAATGAGTGTGCTAAACAATTATTGTATGCTCTTGATGATTATGTTTGGGGTATAAAAATAACTGCTTTAGGGGAATCTGCTGATTTTGCTAGCCTAGACACCAAAAAATTGTTTAGCAAGCTCAAATCTCATGAATTGTCTAGGAAAGGTCGTCCGAACCATGATGCTTCTCTCTCTAGTAAAACATTGATTACTAGTGCCCGCATATGTGGCCATGAGGCTAACCCAACCAACACCACTATCTCATCTGCTTTGGAGTTTGCATTGTCTTCTTTGGCTGCAACTTCTTATGAGCAGTACAAGAGCATTCCCGATAATGAGATCGTCCTGCTGGTGAGAAAGTTCCACACCTTGCACATGTTCCGGAAGGAGAGGAGGGATCACCTAGGGGCTGCTTAGAGTGCGGAGACACCACCCAATTCATCGCCAACTGCCCTAGAGGAAGAAACTTGACTCCTCCAATAAGTACGACTACATAAAGCAGAACGACTATAGCAAGGGCGGTGGCAAGAAGAAGCACCGCTTCAGGGACATGAATAAGAAGAACTTTGACTTCTCCAGTGATGACTCCTCCAGCTCAGACGAGGATAAGAAGGTCAAGCGCAAACAAGGCGACTTCATAGGCCTTTGCCACATGGGCAAATCTTTGAGAAACATCTCTGATTCTGACACCAATGTAAGTGATGATCTATCTTTTGAAAACCTTTCTTTGAGAGTCATCGAGCTTGAAAATGCTTTGTGCAACCAAGACAAGTTGCTTTGCAAGTTTTTTCGAGAGAAAAAAAGCTGAATCTTGAGGTGGAAAATTCTTTTTCTGAAATTGCTTCTCTTCGGTCAATGCATGATGATATGAGTGTTAAGCCATGTGATAATTCCAAAATGATCATGGTGAACTATGCTAACTTGTGGCTCGTGCACTCTCAAGTTGCAAGTCAACTTAAGGGTGCAAAGTTGTAACTCAGAAAGCTCAAAGCTCATTCCACGTTGCTTGGTGCTTGCACTAGTTGTCCTTTACTTAGATATAATTTGGAGGCTTGTGCCATTGAGATTAAAGATCTTAAGCATCAAATTGCTCATTCTTCTAGCTATAGTGTTGTATCGCCTCCGTGCGATGCGTGTGGCTCTCTCAAGGGTAAGCTTTTCCATGCTACCAAAGAGAACACCGAGCTAAAGCAGGAGGTTGCTTATTTGACTTCTCGCCTTGAGAGAATTGTGGTGAGCGAGAAGTTGATTGAGGATAATTTGAGCCAAGTTGAGGAGAGTGCAACCAAATCCACATACAAATTGGGTGTTGGGTTTGAGAGGTGTGAAGATAAGGGTGAGAAGAGTGCTCCCAAGTTAATTCCTAGCTCCACCTACCACAAAAAGGAAGCAACAATCAAATCCACCAAAACTCACTACCCATCCAATCCAAACCCATCCTTCAACCCCAAGAGAGAAGTGAGGAAAGAAACCTCCAAGCCAAGACAGGAAGCTTTTGTATGCATGTTTTGTGGCCGTGCTGGTCACTTGGATGAGTTTTGCTTCTGGTGTAAGAAAATTGAGAAGATGTGCTTTAAGTATGCTAGAAACTCATATCGTGAAGAGTTCTTTGATTTTCTACCTCATTATTACTCTCATGCTTCCCCTCACACATCTTCTCCTGCTTTGCCTTATTTCTCTAATGGACCTAACCATCACTCATATGGTTTTGGTTCACGAGAGAACAACTTTAAGCCTAGACGCTTTGGTTACGGCCCACATCCTCATCGTGGTGATCGTTTCCCGCGTAGGTCTGGTTTTCCTACTAGAGGGTCTCACACTCACTTTGATCCGAGATGCCTGGATGGTCCATGTTTTCCCTGTCGTGGTTCACATCCCACTCGGCCAAATGGTGAAGTGCAAAGGACTGTGAAGACTTCCTCAGGTCGCATGGTTAAGTGCTGAATTCCTAAGATTTATCTCACTAACCCCAGCACTGAGCCATCGACCTCTTCTCATCTTATGTAGGTGATGGACAGAGGTTTGAAGAACACGTGGCTTGTGGATTCTGGTTGCTCACGTCACATGACCGGAAACAAGAAATGGTTCTCCAGCCTCACTCCCATGTCACACGAGGAGTATGTGACTTTTGGGGATGACAAGAAGAGTAAGGTTCTTGGTACCGGCATTATCAAGGTAAATGATCACTTCACCTTGAATGATGTCACTCTTGTGGATAAGCTCAGGTATAATCTGCTTTCTATCTCTCAGCATGTCAATGCTGATTTGGATGTGCTTTTTCAAAAATCTCACTCTCGTGATCTTGATTCCACTGGAAATCTTGTTTGTGGTATTTCTCGCATTAGGAAGGCTTTTCAGGCTGATTTCTCTTTTGCTCAATCTTCTGTGAAGTGTTTGATCTCTCAGTCTTCTTCTAAGCTCTAGAAGTGGCATTGGAGATTAGGTCATATGAGCTTCAATTTGTTATGTCGACTAAATGGCTTAGGCCTACTCCAAGGATTGCCCTTGCTCAAGTTTGAGAGTAACCTTGTTTGTGCTCCTTGTTGTCATGGTAGGATGATCGCTGCTTCTAATTCTCTAGTTAACACCGTGATGACTGAGTAACCTGAACAATTACTCCATATGGACACTGTCAGTCCTCCTCGAGTTCGCTCCATGGGAGGCAAGTGGTATATTCTTGTCATAGTTGACGACTATTCTCCTTACTTGTGGGTTTTCTTCTTGGAAAGCAAGGATGAAGTGTTTGAGCACTTTTGGAGCTTGGCTTTGAGGTTGGACAATGAACATCCTGATTGCTTGAAAGCCATTCATAGTGACAATGGGACTGAGTTCAAGAATGCCTCTTTCGATGTGTTTTGTCTTGAGCATAGTGTTGATTAGCAGTTTTCTACCCCGCGTGTTCCTCAACATAATGGAGTCATGGAACAAAAGAACCGCACTCTAGTTGAGATGGCTAGGATGATGCTTGATGAGCATAGTACTCCTCAATGCTTTTGGGCCGATGCTATCAACACTGCACGTTATATCTCAAATTGAATCTTCCTACGCTCAATCTTGAATTTGACTCCTTTTGAGCTTCGCTTTGGACGCAAGCCATCCGTCTCTCATCTCAGACCTTTTGGTTGCAAGTGCTTTGTTTTGAAATGTGGTAATCTGGATAAGTTTGAGTTTCGCTCTTTTGATGGCATCTTGCTTAGATATACCCCTCATGGTAGATCTTATAGAGTTTTTAACCATGAGACTAACACCATTGTTGAGTTATATGATGCGACCTTTGACAAGACTACTCCTTATCCTCATGATGTCTTTGAGTGTGCAGATGACAAGGAAATGGAGGAGAGCATCTTTGTAGATGAGGAACTACAGGGCTTTGATGGCGATGAAGATGAACCTCTACATCCATCTACATCATCACCCAAGCTTGTTCTTGCTTCCATACTTGAATTAGAGGCTCCTCATGCCACTACCTCTTCCGCAACAATAGATGAGGCATCATGGGTTGAGGGGGAGATCATCTCTGAGCAGGGTGCTCCCTCTCACGTTTAGAAGGCACATTCACCTCAACAAATCATAGGTAATCTGAATGAAATGGTAACACGGTTCTCGAGGTCAGCTCATCTCTCTTGCTTCACAAATACACTCTTTGTTGCTTTATTTGAGCCTCGAGATGTTGGACACACACTTTCTAATTCGAGTTGCGTCAATGTCATGCATGAGGTGTTAGAGAATTTTGAGAGAAACCAAGTTTGGACCTTAGTTGAGCCCCCTAGAGATGTAAATGTGATAGCAACCAAGTGGGTTTTCAAAAACAAACGGGGGGAGGATGCTGAGGTTGTGAGGAACAAGGCTCGCCTTGTTGCGCAAGGTTTTAGTCAGGTGGAAGGTCTAGACTTTGGGGAAACATTTGCTCATGTTGCTCATCTTGATGCCATTAGGATTCCTTTAGCCTTTGACGCATCCAAGGGATTCAAACTCTATCAAATAGATGTGAAAAGTGCTTTGCTAAATGATGTCATTCAGGATGAAGTGTTTGTTAGGCAGCCCCAAGTTTCGAGAACCCCAAATATCCTAATAGAGTGTACAATCTTTCAATGCTTTGTACGTGCTTAAGCAAGTGCCGTAGGCATGGCATGCTAGGCTTAAGACATTCTTGCCATAGCATGGGTATGTGATGGGGAGTGTAGATAAGACCCTCTTTATTCTAAAACATGGCAATGACTTTTTACTTGTTCAGTTATACGTGGATGATATCATCTTTGGTGACCCTTCTCACACTCTTGTGTCTAGCTTTCAGGCAATGATGGAGAATGAGTTTCAGATGTCCATGATGGGAGAACTAACCTTTATCTTAGTTATCCAAGTGAAGCGAATGAAGGAAGGAAGGCATCTTCGTACATCAAGCCAAGTAAATGAAAGACTTGATGAAGAAGTTCAACATGGCTGAGCTCAAGCCTGGGTCAACTCCGATGAGCACAACAACGGTGCTAGATCCAGATGAAAATGGTGAGGCTATTGACCAGAGGGAGTACAGGAGCATGATTGGCTCCCTCTTGTACCTCACAGTGACACGACTGGACATTCAGTTCACCGTGTGCCTATGTGCACGCTTTTAGGCTTCCCCATGCTCCACATCAGACAGCAATTCAGTGTTGTGGTTAACCTCGGCGTGAACCGCATGGCTCAGGCCAGCTCCGGGGCCGCCATGTGTCCTGTGGCCTCAGCTCCCACTGCCCGGCCCGAGGCAGCTCCGGGGCCGCCACGTGTTCTGCGGCCTCAGCTCCCGCTGCCCGGCCCGGGGCAGCTCCGGGGCCGCCACGTGTTCTGTGGCCTGAGCTCCCGCTGCCCGGCCTGGGGCAGCTCCGGGGCCGCCACGTGTCCTGCGGCCTCAGCTCCCGCTGCCCAGCCCGGGGCAGCTCTAGGGCCGCCACGTGTCCTGTGGCCTCAGCTCCCGCTGCCTAGCCCGGGACAGCTCCGGGGTTGCCACGTGTGCCCTGGAGGCCCAACGGTCGGTGTGCTATTAAAGTAACAGATATCCCCTGAGCGTGGCCATCATGATCACGCTTCGGGGAGTGTGCGCATCTTCTGAGGCGCCTCACGACAAGCAGGCACCATGTGCCTGCAAGACGTGTGGGCAGGGGAGGCTACAGGGCTACAGCAGTGCAGCGCCGACCCGTTGCCCATACACCATAGACCGCTGCAGTGCTGGGTGACCCGACGGCTCAGTGTCGGGCGGCGCGTGCGTGCCGCGCCACCGTGCTGCCCACTCATAGCTAGCCGCTACAGTGCCGGGCGACCCGACGGCTCGGTGTCGTGCGGTGCGTGCCGCGCCGCCCTGCTGCCCGCTCATAGCTAGCAACTACGGTGCCGAGCGACCTGACAGATCGGTGTTGTGCGGCGCATGCGAGCAACGTTGTAGAACAACAAGACGTGACGGCTACCGTAGCATTGAAGGCATCATTAGCTACTCCTAGACAGTAGCACCCTACGACCTTAGAGGTCTACCAGCCCCGGGGCCACCTGTCGGGCCATGGGGCCTCCCTGTAACTGCCTGACCTTGGGCTATAAAAGGTCCAGGCAGACGACAGTCACGGGAGACGGACCCTGGATGAATTCCACACACACGTACTGACAGAGAGAACAACGAACTCCTCAGTCGAGCACTGAGACACAGCAATACAACTCCATTCACCCGTGGACGTAGGGTGTTACGCTCCGGTGGCCCAAACCACGTAAACCCTCGTGTCCACCGTATTCCCTGATAACCAACTCCCTGAGCGATCTGTGCCCCTCCAACAAAAGAACCACAGCGGTACTGCTCCAGTGGCGGCACCAGTGGAAGTGTTGTAAAACCACTTCGACACTCATGATTGTACAATTTTCATGGGTGGTCGCTCCATGAACCGGTCCTTAGATTTGGGTATGATAACAAACCATAGGCTACTGGCTATAACTAGACACAACCTCGAACTCCCGGCTACAACTAGACACATTTTCCATTCCTATCACCCAAAATCCTAATCTTTAGGATTCTCTCAACTCTCAAGAATAAATCAACTGGGTGACATGTGATAAAGTAACCTACCCAAACTCAGACCATTCATGGAAGGTTAAGCAATTCTAAACCTATGACGACTACCCAACAGCTCTGAAGTTTCAATGAAGGATAAGCCAATTCTAGTAAACCCTAACATAGGTGCGCAAATCAGACACTTCTATCATGCAATTCTAGTTCTACAGAATAGACAGAGAAAAATAGGCGCAATATGGTCAAGGACACTTGCTTCATTGCTTTGAAAAGAAAAGATCAGAGTCCTCGTATAATTGATCTTGAAATCCTCCTATACTTGATCTTGTAGTCTTCATATGCTTAATCTTAGATGTCTTTGTACATCGGCTTCAGAACGAATTCTCCTAATGCTCAAGCATACAATCATACAAATGCACAATCATAAGAATAAGAAGAGGATGTGATTCTGATAATTTTGGCACAAGAATAACCTGATTCAGAGTTACGGTTGAAAAGATATGAAGAATTGAAGTTCAGAGGGCAAAATTGGGATTATGAAAAGTTTGTAGAGGTATATTTGTGAATACAAAATGTGTGGAGGGCTTCTTTGTAAATATATAGGGGTGTAGGTGTAATTTGGATGAAGACTAGGGGTTTAAATGCAAAAAATGGTGGCTGGAATCTGGTTTCTATTCAAACCAGGCACTTAATTGGAATTTCACAAAAAGCCATGGGGCTATCTGCAAGATTCTGAGATTTTCTAGGGATTTTTGAATTGATTTTGAATAGAAAATGTCATGGACTAAGTCCATGGGCCATGGACCGTGGTGGCAACTCAGTCCACCATGGACTGCAGCTAAGGCAGTGGCGCAAGCTCGCAAGAGCTCGGCGGCATGACCGATAGGGCTTGCTGGCGCTCGCCGCGAGGGGCGGAGGAGGTATAGGAAGATGTGGTGGTTCCAGTGATGCCCTCAACGAAGACCAGGAGGTGGCGATGCGGCGTTGAAGGACGGCGGCGATGTAAGTTTGGTGCGCCGGTGCTTTAGGGCTCTACTCGTCGTTGTGGCTGTATGGGATGGATAGGAGGCCAGGGGATCCTTGCTGGAGCTCGATGAGAATGGCCTTCCGGACGGGGAGAGGAGTAGCTAGGGGTAGGAATAATTTGTGGGTACTACGATCAAGGTTTTGCCGGCTTTTATAGGCTGAGGCGGTGGGAGGTTGGGCGGTGGCGGCGTCAATGGTCGACAGTGAGTGCCCTTTAATGCCATCGATTTTTTGGGGAGGGGAACGGAGGGGGTTACGCCGGTTACGGGAGGGGAAAAGGTGAGGAGGCTGAGCGGCTTCGGTTGCGGTGTAGAGGAGGTGGCTGGAGGCGCTAACGGCGACGGGGGCGTTTGGTAGCTAGTGGCGACGGCGCCTGCTCGGTGAGCCCGACTGGGCCGGCTAGGCCAATGGGCCAAAATTTCCTGTGCAAATTAAGGGAAAAGGGAGATGTCGGCTGCAGAATACTTTGGGCCGAAAGACTGAAAGTAACAATGAATCATTTTTGAATTTTGATCTGCTGGTTTTTAAATCAAAGAGGATTTTCAAACTTCCAACCAAGCTTTGAATTTAAACAAGGAAAATTTTAAACGAAACCAAGTTTTTGGGATCTTCTTAAAAATAAATATTTTGAAATTTGACTCAAAAATTCAAAATTTAAACTAAGGACTTGAATCAAATAAATCAAAGTAAGATTTTGAACTCCAAAAGAAACTTTAAATTCTTTTGAATGATTTTGTGAAAATTAAAAATAAATAATTTGTTTGAAAATATTGATAATCCAAATGAATAAATGTTGAACACCAAATAAATCTCTTGACTTTATAAACTCATTTTAAATTCAAGATAAATTTAAATAAAATCATTTTAAATGAAAATAAATAAAATCCTTTGAGAAAATTTGAATTTCTTTT
>VSTD030001778.1:0-12613 GCA_008808055.3 Sporobolus alterniflorus | reverse complement strand
ACACACACATATATATATATATATATATATATATTTCTGCTACCGTATTTCTGGGTATCTGAGAGGTACATGTAGGTACCTAAGTTTTTCTTTAATCTTAATTGGTGATTTTTATTATATTATTAATAAATTAATAATTTTGGTACCTGTCTCACACTAATTTGATACTGATCTACCACTTAAAGTACCTCTCAATAGGTACCTCCCTGTTTTTAACCATTAGATCTAGCCAAATAAACGACTCACATTGATTGTACACACTGTAGCAAAACTCATATATATATATACACACACACACATACATACATATAGACGCTATACATCACCTAGGGTGATAGACCACCAATCGGTCACCAACCGAGCCAGGGGCGCGCCCGACAGATCCTCGTGCACACCCGTGCGGGACGGAGCCGCTCGCGCCCGTGTTGACTCACACGCCCGCGTTGACCCCGCGCCCCCGATACAAGCCACGCTCCGATCGAGCCGACGCGAGCCCGACTGACCCGACCAACCCCCGCACGCCCACGACCCTGTGGGACTCAGTCATTTTCATGGTTTGCTCAGCCATTTTAATAAATCATCAGCTATTTTCTAGTTTCTGGCCAGCCATTTTTACTACATTTGTTGCTACAGTGCTCAACCATTTTAAAGAACTCAATCATTCCTCATTGCTATAGTGCTCAACCATTCTTCCTACAGTACTCAGTCATTCTTGCTATATTGCTCAGCCATTTTATGATTTTGCTCCAGTGAGCTCAATCATTTTATGATCTTATCAGCCATTTTGCTACAATAAATTCACACATTGTCGAGGTTTCATCAGACATTTTGCTACAGTGAACTCGATCATTTTGCTACAGTGAACTCAGTCATTTTATAATTTTGTCAGCCATTTTTCACTACTCAGCCATTTTGTAAAATGACTAAAGCATGGCGTAGAGGTGGGCGCTAGGCCATTTTGTAAAATGACTGAGTTGAGGCGCGGTTGCGTGGGGTGAGAGGCAGGGCGCGGCTCGATCACGGGCCCGCGAGCGGGAGGCGGCTCGGTTGCAGGAGCGGGTGGGAGGCGGTTCGAGGCTCGATCGTGGGCGCACGAGGGCGAGCCGCGCGGGGCTGCATGGGACTAAGGTGCGCGCGAGCGGGGCGCGTGTGGTATGTCTGGCTCGATCGGTTGGTTGGACCGGTGGGTCTAGGTGACAGATCCCTGGTCCATCACCCTAGGTGATGAATAGCGGCACCCTATATATATATATATACACGGCAGCTATATTCTGAGCATACACTCAGATGTAGTGAAGTCTGCGTAGACCCCCCCTCCGCACAAAAAAATATATCCAAAAAAGCAGAAAATCTAGTCAGTTCTGGATTTTATAGTTCTATTTCATTAATCGCGCAATTACAATATTCCAAGCAGTCAGTTATAATGATTGTCATACCTCATTTGCAACATATTTAACGTGTTCGAGTCGAAATTCAAATTTTGATAGGCACTACAATTGCAATGATTTTAAAAATATTTTGAATCAAAATTACAATAAACATTTTCAATAATTGCAATATGTCAGTTGCAATGACATTCAATGTGTTGGATTTGCACTGGGGATACACTGTAATTACAACTATTGCAACAAATAGTTTTAGTATCACAAATTTCTAATTACAAACATTGCAATAATATAATTACAGTTTCTCAGATTTGGAATTACAAGCAATCAGTTACAGTTTTGCAACCAAACCCTAGCACCGCAACAACATTCCAAGCAGTTAGTTACAATTCTAGGAATAGGGAGTAGTCATGCCGTGTGCGATGAATCTCCATTGGCCGCCGTGCCCATCGTCGGGCATGGGAGCAGGGGTGGATCGACATCGCCGTCAGTGGTCGTCGTAGGTGAAGGGGATCCATCGAAGCGGAGAGCGCTATGCGTCTTAAGGTGGTGGCCCTCCCATGGATAGAAAGGCGGCCCCTCGAGATGTGAAGTCTGCCTCGTAGGTGGTGAGCATGGCGTAGATCCAGCTCTCTGGGTTGCACGTCTAGTGGCATCGGCCCTCCCATGGACGACATCGGCCTCGGGGGCGGAGATCAGGTCGCCCGATGGATCTGGGGACTCATGGTGGAGTGTGTGGCCTAGCGACGGAGGGGCAGCGCCCGGTGGATCTCGAGAAGGAGGTCGCCGACAGGCCTACACCACATGAAATCAGTGGCGCATAGCACACGGATCCGGTAACACAGGTTGACGACCGGTGATGACGGAGGTCCTGCTCCACTCAATATTGGCGGTGAGTGGGCGTCGTTGATGATCGACGGATGTCGACAAACACAGGCAGCAGTGGTGCATGGAGGTCGATGAACACAGGTAGCGGCGGTGCACGGAGGTCGACGAACACGGGCAGCAACGGTGCATGGAATACTAGCAGACGGTGCCTAGTGGCCTATAAATAGGCTGGGCCAGATGGGCCAATTTGGGTGCATAGGAGCACACGTGAGGGTGTGGGTCATGGGCCCAAATCACGATGGGGGTGGGTGTGTGGACCAGATGGCCAGTCAAGGGGTCTGTGCAGGAACAACATAGATTGAGCCTGAGCTCAATATAAATATACTATATATATATACACACTGTATATCTATATTACACCTATGCTGAGCATAGGTGTAATCTCAGTACAGACCCAAATGAGCCAACCGGTCCGACCAAACCCCACCCGATGCGGGGCCACTATATAAGCACCCCCACACACCACCCCGTGCTAGGGTTTCCCTGGCCACGCCACCATCCTAAACAGCCGCCATCCTAGTCCATGCCCCGTGCTAGGGTTTCCTCGGCCCTGCCACGACGACAAGAAGGTGTCCACGATGGCAGCGCGTAGGAACTGGAGGCATCGACGCGATGGGCTTGGAGGTCAGGGTGGTGGCATCGATCCCATCCGCGCCTCCCTCCTCGACGTAGACCGGATCTGAAAGCGCCGTCATCGGAATTGCCAAGGTCACTGGTCTTCTCTGCCTCGATGCCGCCGCTTTGGAGCACCTCCTCAACATCGCTGATCTGGTCTGCGTTGCCACCATATTGGATTCGATTTGAGGCTTGATTTTTTTGCACCAATTGTATCGAATTCCGCCATGTGCTGATCTAATCTGAGCGTTCATAGGGGAACCACCATGTGCTGATCTGATCAGAGCTGGACAATCTGTGGGTGACGGCGGCCTGGCATTCGGGTTGCGGCTAAACAGCGGCAACTATGCAAATTGTTGTAACAACACCGATGAATTTTTATACCCGATGTGCATCTACGATTCTTATATGTTGTAATTACTATTATTTTGTAAATGCTGCTTGTATGATGCATTTGTAGATGTATTTTGTTTCCACGATATCTTGGTTTCAGTCAATTTCATTGGTAGGTACTAACTATTACAATTGACATGGGTATACATTAGTATTTATATTACAATTGTAGTTAGTGATTATTGTAATTATACTATGAGAATGGTTGTAACTGGTTTTGTTTAGGTTGACACATTTTGTAATATGATCAAGTGTGATCCTGACATGTTGTATACAGAAACATTTATCAAGTTGTTCTAACATCTGTCATAATCTTCATCAACATCAGCACATTATTTTTGTGCAACCAAGTGTGTATTGTATAGTTGCGATGTCGGACCAAGTGTGTAACAACATTGTCACTAACTAATTGGAAATACTTGTTGAAATCATTACAATTTTGAGAACATATGCACTACTCATGTGTAAAGGAAATTGCAGCTGACATGTTATAAAAAATGAAACAATATCATCAAATCATTGCAATTTTACACACCTATGCATTAGGCTTCTAGAGAATGCAGTTGCAACTTAGTTATTGTAAATATTACAACTGTACATTCAAATCATTATAACTGTATCATCACAATCAATGGTTCTTATGGGAGTTCTAGGTCCTCATTGCCTGCCCGAGTTGAATCGTAACCGACCGCCGTGGTCATGAGATGATGGTGGGGACATGGATCCACACATGGGGAGGTTGATCCACATGGGGAGACGTGGGTGCGCCGCGGTTGAAATTGGAGGCGGCGGCGTGGCGACCTCATCAGCGCAGAAGACCTCGGTGGTGCGGTGAGCTCGGAGGCAGAGGGGGCATGAGGGACCTCGGTTACAATTGAAGGTGGTGGCACCGTGACCTCGGAGGCGGAGGCGGTCGGGGGTTTGTCGTCGCCAGGAATCGGAGGCGACCACACGGTTGACATAGTCGGGGGAGTCAGAATTGGTGCTATGGGGTGCAGACTGAAAGACAGGGCCACGGGGTCAAAACGACTCAGTATGATGGCCTGTGTGTAACTACATTGGTGGCTCAGCATATGCTGAGTATAGACTCGCCGTGTGTGTATATATATATGTATATGTATATATATATCTCGCAAAAATCTGCTGCGTAGAACCCGTGCCTTCTGTGAGCACATGTGTGCCATGTGAGATCTTAACTCCGAATGCAGGATCTATTCTTTTGAATGCAGTGAATGTGAACTGACAAAACAACAGAGACTGAGATGTTAGATACAGTAGTTCACCGACCCACATGGGCCGATTGCAACCGATACTCAAGCAAGCACATAATATCAGCTATCAATTGAAATCAATCGGCTATCAGCTATGCACAAGCATGAATCTTAAAGAGTAATGTTAAACAGGTAGAAACAAGTAAAATGTAAATTAGGCCCAATTCATAATAATAAACAAATACAGACATAGATCGAGTGTAATAACCTATCAGCCATGGACTCCGACAGGACTATCAGGGATTCAAAAACCAGAATAGTACCGGTTTTCAAAACCGACAAACACCAGTCGATAAACCAAAAAATCAATCAAAAACCGTGCTACAGTAGTCAGTTTCGGGTTTTATTGAAAACCAATTGGTTTTTGATAAAAATCAGACCGGTTTTGTCAAAAACCATGAAAACCAGACCGGTTTGGTTGGTTTTTAAATCCCGAAGGACTATTCAGCTAGCTTTCTTGATTAGATTTATCTTCTTATCTGATTTACAATAAGAGGTCGGACCCAACACGATAAACCAAAAAATCAATCAAAAACCGTGCTACAGTAGTCAGTTTCGGGTTTTATTGAAAACCAATTGGTTTTTGATAAAAATCAGACCGGTTTTGTCAAAAACCATGAAAACCAGACCGGTTTGGTTGGTTTTTAAATCCCGAAGGACTATTCAGCTAGCTTTCTTGATTAGATTTATCTTCTTATCTGATTTACAATAAGAGGTCGGACCCAACCTATGACAAGCTAAATGGTCCGATAGAACCCTCGCTGTGTTTCACCAACTAAATTGTTCATATCTAATTAATTTAATAGGAGGTCGAACTTAACCGATGACAATCCTAAAGGTCATAGAGGATCAAACTTAATCGGGACAACTGCTGAGATGAATGATCAGACAAATACTAATAGATCCATTCAATAAAACATGGTAAATGTGACTCAAACATGTAGATTTGAGTAAAACTATAGCATAAACCATAGTTACATAGATCAGATTTACCCTGTGCAACATGCAACTAGAGCCGATGAAACAATCATGAAGAAACCTTACGTGCCATATAACTAGCAACTATGCACAATTCATAGAAGACCAAGCTTAACTGAGAGCAGCCCTAAGGATAGAACATAATTTTTGAGAAAATTCTCATCCTGTGATGAGCTCACCAGAGATCAAGGTTGGCGATGTGTCTAAGTTGTATTGAGATGTGTTGTTGTTTTCACAATGGACTTAGCTAACTATTTAGGCCCTGGTCATGGGGGTCTAAACTGATTGGGACACAAGAGCCTAGACCTGATAAATTTCCTAATTGACTCAAATTACAAATAAACTTACCTAACAAAATTCAAGGTGCACAAACTAATTTATTCTTCAAAAACAAACCCAAAATTGGCTGCCTTTAAACCTCTCTTTTTACTCAAGCCCCACCACTGCACCACTGTGATGTCACATCACACACCAGTTGTCGGTACCATGGAGTAGGGGTATCCAGTACCTAGCAAGCCACGAGCTCCGGACCTGGCCAGATAGGGGACTAGGTCTGGCGCACACCTCAACCTGGATGCAGGTATTATGCTCAAGCTTTGTATTCCTTGTTGTTCCTAGAGCAATACAGAAAAATGGATGTAGGTTATTATGTTCCGGTGGTCTGAACCACTCTAAATATTGGTGTGTTCTTGTTCATCTCTACACATCTACTTCTCCTGCGCTCCATCCTCTATACCAGGAACTACTCACATCCCCTATCCGAATCTCTAAAAAGGTGCATCTAATGGTATCCATGTCTAATCTCCATGACACCGGTGCTTCCAAAGGGAAACTTTTCATCTTTTCCCCACTCCTTTTATTTGCTGGTCACTATGGGCGGGCCCTATCAAAATTCGGTGTCAATAATATCTCTACCTGCTACTAGACTAGTAGTGGTAGGTGAACATCGATTAGATTGTTGAACAAGCAATAGCCTAAGAACAAGGAATCAAGGACCGCCTCAATGACCTCCTTGACTGTGTCTTTGGCCACATCCTCTCATTCATCCCAACCAAGGAGGCCGGTCGTGCCACTCTACTCAATCATCCAACGGTGATGTTACATGTTTGCCAATGCGCACACCATCTATATTGAGGAAGATAAGCAGGGAGGCCCGTTGAACCACCCTGACCCTACCGACGCCTACAATGATGAGGGCGAGGAGTGGGAGAGTAGGAATAGATCAACGATGTGCTCCTATGCCGATGTTGGTGCTCATCAGACACATCATTGCATTCCTTTCGTGTGGTGTTTGACCACTATTAGGACTGGGATGGTGCCATGGCCACACTCTGGCTCGACCACGTGGCGCCACTGCATAATTTTTTCGAGGCTTTGAAGTTGGTTAAGCATTAACATTGAAAAATCTTTGAAAATTCAAAAACAGCTAAATCTCACGACATGTGGGTGACATTCAGTCTCGCCCTAATGACAGGCGAATTAGCCAACATCACCCACGCAGTCGATAAAACTCTAATGTTGGCTACTATGTGGACGAGACTAGGCTATTTTTGCCATTTCTCAATTTAAAAGTGTTATTATGAAGAAAAAAAATCCTCTACCACCTGCCTTTGTAACTCCACATAGACAACTCGCCTCGTCAAGTTATGGCCATCGTTAGCACGATCTGTAGCTAGTTTGACATGGAACTTTCCTTTCACATTCAAGGCCATTTCCAACAGCCTACTTAAATGAGGGTTTTTAGCTAAATTTAGCTATTCTGAGCTAGCCCACCCCTCCAATAGTCTCGCTAAACATGTAGCCAAAATAGCTTCCTCGCTAACCTATGTTTCTAAATTGCCAACTTTGGACAGCAAGATCGCTCGCCAATACTCTGCTCCCAGTGCGATTTTGTCTCATTCCCACAATCTCTCCACCGCCGCCACTTTCCCACATCCTGTTCCCACGGCTGCTTCATGCACCCTCTGTCCTAGGTGTGCTCCTTCTGGCAAGGAGCGACATCTCTTCTTTTCTCCTCTTTGGTTCTACTGCATGCACAACCAAGCATTCTAGGAGTTCACTACATTGCAGCATGACATCGAGAAGCTCTGTAGATGTGGCGGTGGATCGTCGAGGAGGAACTCTATGGCTACATATTTTGATGGGGATGAGAGGAGATAGCATCTAGGCCGCGATGCAGATTCTACTGGGCCGACCTTGTGCCCCACCACGATAAAAAACAATAAACAAGGTAATTACACTGCCGACCCAATAATATTCTGGGTAAAGCTAGGTCGACCCAGTGTTTCAGCATCAATGAATGCCAGATATCGCACCAAAGTACGCCATTAATCGCACTGCTATGGCCTACGGCGAGGTTTTTACTATTATAATACACTTCTACTGTAGGCTTCTTCAAAATAGTATTTTCAAGTGTTATAATGGAAATTTTGAAGTACTTAAATTATTTTTCCTATTTCCCCTATTTTCTGCTAGGTAAACTGACTTTTTTACCTCTTGTTAAGTTTGGCAATATTTATCCTCCGCCTCTATTCATATTCTGAATCCTAACTTTCCGCTTTTGCTTCATAGACGCGCGCACAGGAACTGCCATCGGCAGGAACTAGATCTTCGATCCTCCACTGCAGGTTCGTTACTCTTCCTCGTGTCCATCAATGTTAGCGATCACATGGGCTATGGATGTTCGTTTCTATGTTCTGTATGTTTCATCCGTCTCCTTCGATTTTAGGGATTCCTCTCTGTACACTGCATCTCCTCTGTTTTGATTTTAGGGATTAGATCTAGTTCTCAGGATTAGATATGGATCGAGTCTGATGCACATAGTTTTTTTGTGTGCTGGTGGAGGCGTACCCATACCTGACCGTCCGTAACAAGGAGTTCCCCTGGGGTATGGATAATCTACATCTCTGTTACATTACAATCTAGCTTGTATTGACTGTTCCCATATGATTTGATTGAAGTGGCGTGGGGGATTAATACTTGCATGTGTTAATGTTATGCTTGGTTTTGATGAGTGATAGATTCCATTTCAGGTTCCTCGCAACATTATGCCAGACATTTATTCATCATAGCCTATTGTTTCTCTATAGGACTGTAGACTTGTTCTGCTCCTATCTATGATATCATTGGATTCTTGTGCAGTAGAATACAGTTTTGCAAGGATGTTTGTCTGTGTTATATTTTTATTTCTGTTATCAAGTTTATTGATGTTTTTTTTTCTTTTTGCAGTAGCCATGGACGTGGAGGACAACACAATGGAACCATCAGTTCCATTGGTACGGGCAGCTCCTCCATTGGTAGATTGGAATTCAATTCAAATTCAAGAAGAAAATGAGGAGGACGGAATAATAGAAATTTGCAATGAAAAACAAGTTTATGCGCTTTTGGAGGTCATTCGCGAGGATGAGAGGGAAGAAGAAATGGCTAGGGCCTGGAGTTCCAGAGATGGTGGAATCAATGGTTCTGGACTTCCAATCAATGGTTCTGGACTTCCTAATTTAGAGGTTATTGAAGGTGAAGCTATGCTAGTGGATGATTATATTCAAGAGGAAACAATGATGGAATATGACAAGGATAATCCCACTATGGCTTTAGGCATCATATACCCTTGTATGGAGAAATTTTGATTGGCCGTGAGGCAGTACGCCATAAATAAAGAATTTGAATTGGGCGTTGCGGCAACAAGCAAGTCTATGTATAGAGGGTATTACAAAGGTGGTGATTGTCCTTGGTCTATTGTTGGGTTCAAGAAGGGCGTTATGGTACTAAATTAACATGTTCACAATTTTGAATTGTCTTTTTTTTGTGAACATTTTATTTACACTTTTTATTGTATTATTCATGCAGGTTACAGTGTTGAATGATGTACATACCTGTACATCTAGCAGCAGCAGAAAAAGGGTTGTTGGAAGGCAAAGAAAAAATAAGATCAAAGGTTGCCTCAAAGGTGGGAGTGGTAGGTCAAAATCTAGTTCAAAGGTTGCTGAGAATCAAAATGAGAAGACCAAAAAATGGTCAGAGGCAAAGTGCAATGTTCTAACTGTGGAGAGTTGGGACACAGGAAAATAAGCTACAAATGCCCACTTAATGAAACTAAGAAAATGTAAGATTTGTTCTTCTATTGGTTCTCATGTTTATTTCATCTATGTGTTATTTACTTAACTGCTTTTAACATCACAGGAAGAGAAAGCCAAGGAAAAATAGTAACAAAGAGTGGTTTCCTAAAGATGCATCACCAGGAAGGCCATGATTACTACCTTCCACATTGTATTCATTATATTGATGTATTCACTGTGTTAATATGTGAAATCATTGATAAATATATTGTCACATGTGCAGACGTCTTGCTATGTTACTAGGAGAAGGCACATATCAACAGGCTTCTTCTTCTCAAGCTTTGGAGATAGCCGCATCAGCTCCAGCTCCAAAAAAGATGACTCCAAAAAAGGCCAAGAGAAATTTACATTTGCCTCATGTGCCATGACTTCTGCTTGTACTCATGAGATGTGAATGTTTTTTTGTGTGTGTGAGAACTTATTTGTTTTGAATTATGTGACAAGTTAATTGTGTGAACTTGAAATGGCAGTCATCTGGTAACTGATACAGCGAATGGTATTGCTTATTTTCTATTTACACCCATGTTCGTAGCAATGTGTTATTGCTTATTCAGTTCAGAATAAAACTCACAGAACTCACAGCAGGTGCAGTCAATCGATGATCACTGGACATTTCTTTCAGATGCACTAGCACACAAGTTTTGAAGATCCTGTTTAACAGATAATAGTATTTTACCATTCATAGAAATGTACTAAATCCCCCCTGGCAGTACCGTAGCAAGCAATCGTTGCTGTGAAGCACAAGCAAAATGTTAGACGTGAATAGAGGCGGAGGATAAATATTGCCAAACTTAACAAGGGGTAAAAAAGTCAGTTTACCTAGCAGAAAATAGGGAAAATAGGAAAAATAATATAAGTACTTAAAATATTCCATTATAACAATTGATCTTACTTGAAAGTACTATTTTGAAGAAGACTGCAGTAGAAGTGCCATTAGAGAGAAGTCTTCCGTAATTAGTTTTATAATAGTAAAAAGCTCCAGCCTGAGATGGCGGTGACTCTTATTTTTCAATAGATAAGCCAGAGCTGGGCTCTTGACGAAGAGTCGGGCGTCCGGATTTTTTTCACGTATCCCCCTGGAGACGATGCAAGAGTCAGGTCGTAGAGTCACGCTGTACATGCCCTAAGGTCAGTAATCCCACGTCATCAATGACTAATTATGTTAGGTCATTTCTAAGTTTCATAATACCGTTTTTAACTCTCGCATATCATCAAGTGTAAAAATGAAATTAGGTATGAAACAACATTTCTCACTAGACAATTGCATGTCAGAGTTTTCTAGACTAGCCACTATATTTAAGTGTTATAGTCTTATGATCAAATAATGGAGATTGAGGGTGCCATGAAACGAAATCGCTCATAGTGATCATTTCACCTAGTTTTCAAAACATTGAAAATGAGTTAGTTTGGTTTCATCCATATAAAACTATGTTTATTTCTTTCTTCATAAATACAATGACATATCATCATAAAATCTGATGTAATAATGTAATTAATGTCATAAAACCCCTTATAAAACCTACAATGTGAGTGGCATTAGTGTCGTTTCCTTTTCCTTAGTACTCATATTGGAATGGATTATAATTGTGGCTCCATTAGTAGGACGAGACTAGCTTGATGAGCTGTAGTTGTCCTGACTGTCGTATCTCTAATAGGCTCTCTGAAACGACCACACACACTTGTTATTAGTGGTGGAATCAGGCTGTAGCGTTTAAATAAAGTACTACTACGGTATCATGTTGCCGCCCGATCGAAAGCTCTGCTCCTGTGCGGACTACTATATTTTGATCCCCACACAAGCAGATGGGCAGACTATGGCCTTATTTGGTACAGCTCCTGATTCTCAGGTAGAATTGGAGGAGTTGTGTCAAATACTGTAGAATTAGGAGAAATGATTCTTAGCTGATTTTGAGAAGTAATTTTTGACTGATTCTAAGAAGTAATTCTCTAAAATATACTAGTAACTGGGCACATGCGACACGCACCTGCAAAATTTTAAAGTTACAAAATTTAGATGAGGACGGATATTATGTGCAGCTCTACTTCTGTGATAAATTATCAAATCTCAAATCATCGGACATGTCCGATCCATCCGTGAGATATGTCTGAGATACTAGGTTCAATTGTATAACATGTGACCCCAAATACGTTTTTAATTCATTGTTTATTTTTCTCTCCCCCAATCGGCGGCAACCCAGATGACTCCCCGGCGATCTTCTCCCTCCTCTTGCCAACTTGCAAGGTCCATGAGGGAGACTCTTCCCATCATCAAATAGCTTCGCTCCCCATCAGATTTGTTCTTCCTCTTCTCCGTCGTGATAATTTTATAGTGTTTAACCTAGTTTTTAGTTTACTGTCTTTTTTATATATTGCAAGTCGATTTCTATGGTCAAGATACTCGTACATCATTTTGTAAAATGTCTTTGAGTTCTCGGTCGATTTAAGAGAGATCGGTATTCTATGGTTGCATCTTAATTTTTTTAAATCTCAATAATTCCCTTCAAGTGTTCTTCACTGATATACAAAACAAATAATTAAAAACCATATGGCACCGATGATGTTCGATAGGGTTGGACATGTCCGTCCAGACTATTGGAATATAAAATAAACAATTAAAACACACAATTTATCATATTTGCATACCTTATGAGAGAAATAATATCATGTACCTTGACATCCTAACTCCCCCAAAAATCTATGCTACTTTTCATATCTAAAACTGCAGGATTATAAAATCTATATCATTGTCCTATTATATAAGCAAAATATATATATCATACAATTTGCATATCTAAATTGATGCAATTAAATGATTTTCATACATCAAAACTTTCATTATGGCTTAAATACATGAAATCTTCTTTCACAGAGGAAAAATGTGAATCATGGAAAGAATGTAATATCTGAGGAAATTTTCATGTCTGTGAATGTTTTACCAAAATATTAGAAAAAAAGCGCGTACAACAGC
>VSTD030001777.1:0-12613 GCA_008808055.3 Sporobolus alterniflorus | reverse complement strand
CCTCAACTATATCCTGTATAAAGTCAGATCAGCTCTGTCTTTGATGGCTTCTCCTCATCATCTCTACCCACACCAAACATTCTAACTCACCCTCAACTATATCCTGTATAAAGTCAGATCAGCTCTGTCTTTGATGGCTTCTCCTCATCATCTCTACCCACACCAAAATCAGTATCGGCACAACTTCCACAATTTTTCTTCTAAGCCTAACCGCTGGTGAATCCTGAACAGTGAACCCAAGGCAATAATTTGTCTACGGACCACATAATTTGAAAATGATACAGTTAGCAATATTACATTTCCTATACTTTCCAGGTAACTGAAGAACGTCATAATTTAATAACCTAGATTAAAAACCTAGTCAATAGTTTCAACAGCTTCACACACAGCCTCCCTGTTATACATGAATACTTTTCTCGTCATTAAAATTCCCCCTTTTCAAAACGGGCCATAGATTCTGATTTGTGTTCAGGGTGGAAACAATTATTAAGATTTTTAGCCGACAATAAAAAACCGAACAGGCGACACAAGGACCATATTATATATCCGCAACGATAACAAAAAAAAAACACACAGGCCGACTTATATTTATCAAACTAAACAGATATTAGTGCTTTCTACGCAGCAAACAAAGCGGCAACATGATACTCCGTTTCAGAATGAAATTTTACGGTTCGCAACAAGTGAAACAAAAGATTTCGCAGATGTAACGAACAATACGTTCAGGCAAGATTAGATCCCTCATCCGTTAAGAAAGAAGAAAAGATCGGGATTCCATACCAAGAAAGAAGAAAGCAACACAATTCCAGGGGAATCTTCCAGGGGGAAACAAGGACACCGCCTAGCGAAAGAGGTCGACGGGTGGCGCAGTTCCAGTGGGTGGATGACTGGATCTGGATCTGTGTTCTCTGAAATCCTGCAAGAACAGCAATGCTGTGGCAGGGTTCTTCGGATTACGGTGCGGGATTGGCCACAACAACTTTCCGACTTTTTTGCAGTTGAGATGGCGGAGGAACAGGGGCGGCCTAAACTTGGAACAGGTGGACGAGGCCGCGGCTTTATGGCGTTCCGCTGAGCCTTGGCTGGCCAAATCTGCACGGCTAACCTCAATTATGTGTGGGGGCAAAGGTATCATCGCATCTTCCGTTTGATTCTTTTTGCACTCAGTATTTAAATTATTGTTGATATTGATTTTTTATATCATGTTTAACTATTTATTTTATTTAAAATATTAATTCTAATATATAAAATTATAAGTCATATTTTATTTATTTATTTATAAATTAAATAATACTAAAATATATGATAATTTTAAATTTTTTAATAAGACGAATAATCAAATATAACTTAACAAGTCAAACGACGACAATAATTTAAATACAAAAAGAATATTTTGTAAATTTGGTTAAGAACCCACTGCTCAAAGAAATGTTTATGAAGCTCGACGGCATGCAGGAAACTAAGCTGGTAGTTATCCACACAATGTAAAACTTTCGTGTTGAAATGCTGTGCATTTTTGTTTAGCTAGGCATGCTAATTATTTCCAAAGTTCTTATTTTGGTGTGTGTCCCTTCTTCGTAAGCAGCCCAAAAGCTCATTAATATATTTTCCCAAAGTACTAATAATTAAATTGAGTTCTATATCATTTCGCTGGTAGTTCCAGGAGCAAGGACGAGGGAGCATCTTTGAAACAGGAGATGCCTGTACTGTACCTTATGGGTATAATTTATATTCAACATAAAACACGTACTATATTTCCTAAACTAAAATGAGGGCAAAAGCATATGAACACAGAAACTGATTGTACGTTCCTTCAGTCAGATTCACTCATCAACAGACAGAAGGAATCTCTGGCAATGATTCATTCGTTGATATCTTAAACCGGATCCAACATATATAATTGTTGAGTCCGCTCAGATCGAGTTAGGCTCGGTTTTTATATGTTGCATTATTTGTGCTATTACTATTACTTTGTAGCTACTCAATTTTCTTTGACTTGCTAGTACATAAACTTTGTTAACCAGTTTTATTAGAATAAGCTATACGCAGCCAACACAGGACAATATGTTAATATATTATTCTTTTGCTGGTAATTTTTTTAGAATAGGTTTTTCTGTTGCATGGTTAAAACTCTATTATTGTACGGTTACACTGCATATCTCAACTCTAGAAGGTCAGCATTATGACTTTAAATAACGGTCGGTATTGATCATGTTCTTAAATACGCAAGAGAGTTATGCATCTTTGTAAAAAGCTGTTTGGGGTTGAATATATGATGTAAAATATATAACTCATTGATGCATGGATTATTATTACCCTAAAAACGGATGAGTTGCCATGTTTCCAGAGAAGCCATGACGATCACGGAGTTGAAACCTTTCCTCTGATACTTCTGCACCTTGTTTTGACGGCTTTATTAATTACGCCGTGTCGAAAATATGTAATGCTATGTTCATTCTGGTTGCAGCAGGCTTGCTGTCGAGGTACCGGATGTGATGGAGAAGGGCAAGTGAATGTTTGAGTCCAAGATATCAATCATGCCATGAAGAGTCACATAGCTCTAAGTGTTGATATTTATTGAATCAAGAAATCAAGGTGACATGGACAAGAAGAGAAGTCTTGATTGTATAAGTCAAAGAAATCCATTGTCACTGGCTCAAGGCAAAGTTGCTCAAGTCAAGATCATGTTGATACCCTCAAGCTTAGACAAAGATGAAAAGCGACACAAAGAAGAATCAAGTTGACAAGCTCCAGTTTATTCTTATATGTTTTATTTCTTTCTTGAGTATAGGTCGCCGTACTATAAAGAGGGATGCAACATGGTGATCTTGACAAAGCCAAAGTGCTCAAAACCCTGAGATTCCAAGAGTGATGTAAGGAAACTAAATTCCAAGAGTGTGCTGAAATGTGTCCTACCAGTCAGACCGGTATTGCACACCGGTCAGACCGGTTGGACCAGTCCCAGAGCAAGTCTAGTCCCTTTACCGGATTCCAGAGATATTTACCAGACATGTCCGGTCTTAGACTAGAGAAGTCCGGTGAACAATATGACTGTTGGAATTTGAGCTCCATCAGAAGTCCTGGCCCTAACCCAAAATTGCCAATTCAGATAGTTTCCTTCCGAGAGTGCCCTGAGCCAATTTGGGGTCACCCTACCAGTCTGACCGGTTTGGTGGACCAATCTGATAGATCTGGTCTAACATCCCCAACGAATAGTTCTCCATATTCCTATAAAAGGCACTCCACCCCCTCTCTCGTGGGTTGTTGGTTACTGACCACTTGCATAACCTTTCAACAACCTCTTAAGCTCTCCCTATCCTCTCTTTGTGAAATCCAAGTCTTAGGTGAAAGATTCTTGAGTTGGGTTTAGATATTTGTGTTGTGAGCACTAATCCTAAGCCTTGAGCACTTTGGGTTGCGTCAAGCACTCATGAAGCATTTGTTACTCTTGGAGGCGAATCCTCCTCAACGGCTAGACATCGCCCTATTGCTCCCAAGCATGTGGTGAGTCTTGGAAAAGTTTGTGAAGGTCATCTTCGCCTCCGGAAGGAAACAAGTAAGTTAGTGGATTATGGAAAGTGGTTGAAAGGGACCCGACTTGGAGTTGGCCTTGTGAGCAACTCAATCTTCCTTAGCAGAGATGTAGAAATCACGGGGTTGGTGATTCTGAACTTCGGTAAACAAATCATTGTGTCTCCCTCTTGGTTTATATTCCGCTTTGCTTTCTAGTTCATTTGTGCTTCCGCGTTAAATCTTGTGATGTGCTCCATTGTTTAGTATATATTGTATATATCTATCTCTGAATATCTCTTGGAGTACATTGCATATATTATGTAAACTAGACTGCCTGTTGAGGGAAATCGGTTTTAATTTTCTTATACCAGTCAGACCAGTTTGCTAGACCAGCCTGGCTGGTCTTAACTGACTAATTGCTTTTAAAGGGTGTAAATTTTAGGTTTTGCCTATTCACCCCCCTCTAGGCAAGTTTCACATTTTCCAAAGCACTTCCAAGCGCCAAGAAACGCCGTCAAGTATGATGACAAAACTAACCCCAGCATTTGACTGGAGGATTACTGCCTCACATGCAGGGCAGGTGGGGCGGACAATGACATTTTTATCATCCAGTTCCTACCCATCAACCTTGCCGACACTGCTAGGGCTTGGCTGGATCATCTATCGAAAGACATCATTGATAGCTGGGAAGATCTCCTGGAGAGATCTTCACCAGCAACTTCTAGGGCACGTATGTGTTTCGTGGCAACCCCTGGGACCTGATGGATTGCCAGCAAAAGTCAGGTGAATCCCTCCGAGATTACATTCGGCGCTTCTCCTAGTAGTGCCATGAACTCCCTAGGGTGGCCGACGCCAATGCCATTTAGGCATTTTGGGATGGCATGACGTGCCACACCAAGGTTCATGAGCTTGGTCATGAACAGCCGAAAACTAGCAAGGAGCTACTCGATATTGCCACTCGATACGGCTCTTGCGAGGAGGCAGTTGGGGCCACTTTTATCTTGGGCAACACGAAAGCAGCCACCAGCGGTAGCCAAGCAGCACCATCCAAGGCCACCATCAAGGGTGCTAAGAAGGGCAGCAAGAAGGGGCAGAAGCAGTGCCCCCAGCGCATCACTGTTGTGGCCAGCATCAACGGCGATGATGAGAAAGTGGACAACTCCAGCGAGGAGTGTGTCGTGGCCACTTTACGCAATTTCAAGTGTCAAATGTGGCAACCAAAGGACCATTTTGAGAAACTTCTCGATGTGATTTGTCCAACCCACTCATACCCTATCAAACACAAGCGCAAGAATTGCACGATGATGAAAAATTTCATGACGTCAGGGGCCTTCTCCAAAGGTAGGAGACCCGAGGGGGACCTAGAAGGGAAAAGCATGATCCCATTCCTAGGCGGGAAATTTCACGACAATCTTCAGTTGATCCCGTCCCAACCCCAGGACACTACATGACTAGCTAAGAGTTGGGTCCCCAACTCGCTGCATTTGGGGACCCGGGCGAGGGCATGTCAGGCAAAATGAGACCCGCACCTGACCCAAATCCTTGTTATGTTAAGGATTGCAGTGACAAGCCCCAGAATGTAGAGTCTTCAAAAAACACAGAGTCCTTAAAATATTTACATACAAAAGGTAAAAAAGAAAGAAAAAGACAAGCGTAGGGTGACCGGAGGAAATGGCGACAGGAAACGAGAGGCCCCTAATCCCATGGACCATGGCTGGAGGCGTTGGCCTCCCGCATGTGTTCCAAGATGGTGCCTGCTGCCCCCAAGACGTCGCTAGCCATGCATGGGTCCTGGGGATGGGAGGCATGCCAAGGTCCACCAGGACCTTAGAGACGTCCCTCACCAAGATCGCCAGTTGCCCGGCCTCGGTGTCGCACCCGACTTTGGCCTCCTTGAGGGACCTTCAGAGCTCAATGAACTCCATCAGCTCCTCATGGTGGTCCTAGTGGTTGAGACCCCTGGACTATGCCTCTACCAGCGCTGCCTCACGCAAGTCTAGGTCCTGATCTCTTCCATCAAGCTCGACCTTCTTCTCCCCCAGCATTTTGTCAAGGCCGAGATAGTGCTTAGCACAGGTGGTGTTCACCTCCATCTTGTCAAGGTACTCTTTTTGAGTAGCCTCAGCCTTTGCCCATTCGGCGTCAAGGTCGGCGCTAACCTTGACTAGGGCTTTCTCAGAAATTTTGGCCTTCTCCTCCCGCGCAATGAGGGCCTCCTCCCTCCTTGTCAACTCGTCCTCCCATGCTAGAAGCTGCTCTAGCAGCTCTTCAGCCACCACCATAGTCCATGCCATCAGGGCAGAAGGAGAGGGAGGAGGAGGAAGAGGCTTTGCACAAAGCAATTGCAGAGGATCAATGACGCATCAAGACATAAACCCAGCCACCGCCAGGAATGGTTGAAACCCTACCTGCTCACCGTGTACACCCAGTGGGAACCCACCACCGTAGCCATCCGGTGAGGCGATGGCGACCGGCTGCTGTAGTTGGAACCCTCGTTCTGAGGGTGCTTCCCATGATCGTCACCACGGGCCATTTTCAGGCCAGGAAGATAAGATGGATGGGAAGGCAAATACAAGGAAGGGCGCTGCCGCTCTTACTCAGAGAAGGCTATGAAAGGGCTAGAAGAGAGAATCGGTGCCCAGCACCCTGCTACTTATACTACCAAGGAGGTGAAGCGGTGACCGTTTGTAAACTGTGCCTGGGATCATGCGCGATGTGCTGAGGGTCGTGCGAACCGTGAACGGTTCACTACCACAGGTGACCAGCACTGCCCTTGTCGCCAGTGGAGACCAGGCCCACCGATCAACCACATAGAATAGCCCAATGCACTTCAATCCCCAGGAAAGGCAGACGGTCACACCCATGACTCCATGACACAACGACGCCAGAAGAAATGTGTGGCCCACAATCTTCCCTAAACGCAGAAAATGCAAAATAACTAAGGAAACATTATTCGTGCTTTCTACCACAACACATCTTTCTCTATGTCTTTGTATAAATTTCATAATGGCCAAATGCCATGGTACCGAGATTGCGGTCCATCAATTGAAGCTTGATTATGGTCTTGACACGGCTGGAGGCCGCACTCATTATTTCTCTTCGAAAAAAGTTTAAGGCCCCGCACCAATCACACACTCGGCGGGACCAACAAGCACGAGGAAGAAAGAGGATGAAGCACAATCAAATCATCTTTGGATTTTATAAAACATTCATTAATTTGAGTCACATAGCCTACATCAGGAAGGGTAGAAAGATGAAGACGGCTAAACAATTACAACTATTCTTCCCTAGTGTCATCAGGAGGGCTATGAGTAGTCGATGGAGGGACCCTCGACGATAGAGATTCCAAAGCCCATCGCGTCCAGGCCCAAAAGGCGTCTAGCTGGCCCTCCATCTTGTCTGCATTATACCCGGACCCCAGTAACTCCAACTCGGGCTCCAGCTCAGGGAAGTGCGACAAGGCAGCGTGCAGCACCAACCGAGCCCCCCAATGGACCCCGTTGGCAGCTGCAGCATCGACGCGGCCCTTGTTCAGATCTGTAGCTGAGGATAGCGATGCCACTAGGGAAGACACTTCGCTAGACCCTTTCAGCACCAAGTCCCAGACCCGGGTGGCAGAGTCTTGTAGAGCCATCAGTTTGATAGCTGCCTCCCAATGCTCATCCTGCATCGCCCAAAGTCACATAGCGGCCTCCTCCAGGCAGACGGTCGGACGGACCTGATCATCTACTGGCCCAAAGATGAGGTCACAGATCCTCGAGCCAAATTTCTTAAGGCGCAAGCACCACTCTGACTAATTCCGAAACTTGGCAACCATCTCCCCCACAACATCCACCTTGAAGACTTCTGCAAGTGAGCGCCCCAGCATGGACTGAGCGGCCGAAGACACCACTGCTTAGAATGCGCCAAGCTGCATGGCCACCTCAGAATGGTAGGCAGCAGAAAAGCGCATTCCCTCATGAAGGAGGGCCTGTAGTGGGGTGCCGACTATGGTCAAGCACAACTTGGACCCTCTAATCCATAGAAGAGGAAGCTCCTCGGCCAGGTCCTCACACTGCCCCTAAGCCTCTTCCCATCACCGGATGGCGTCGGCTACATTGTCAACCAAGCTCGAAAGCTGAGAGACCTTCTGAGCCACTTCGTTAACTACCCCTTGGGCAAAAGCCAGCAAGACGGCACTTTCTTGGGCCATCCTCTCGGCCTGGGCCCCTACCATGATGGCGGTCGCACGCACCCAGGACACCTCCTCCCAAAGCTCCACCCCTTCAGCCACATCCCGGGCTAGGCGCTACGCAAGAAATCAGAGGAGGGAGAATGTTAGGGAGCTGAGAAAGGACTAGAGAAACTCAGGTAAAAATCTTTTTCTGTCTCAAGACTTACCCGAGCTGGTTGCAGGACATCTCGGTTGACCGTGGACAACGTCTCCTGCAGTAGTCAGCCCGTGGCTACAACCCACGAACACGTCAGCTTTGCACCCCCACCTCCAGCTAGTAGGTAGGAGCGGCGCTCTAGAGTAGCCCGGCAGCCTCAGCTTGATGGCCCCTGAGTCCACAATATCTGAGGACCTAGGGGCTGATATTGCATCACCCGAGGTGGCGTCACCAGGCGGGCGGGAGCCAGGGCCCCTCAGTGGCCCGGGGGCTGAAGCATAGCCACCAAACACATCCTCCAACCGAGGCTCCACCTCATTCACATGGATGTCATCAATGATTGGCAACACATCAACAACAGTTGCCTCCACTCGGGTGGGCCTACACCCTACGGGAGTGGCACCACCCTCCGTTGGCACCAGCCCCTGCTGGTCGAGCACCTTTGTCATCTCCTCTTGCGTTGGCACCTTCGACGTCGGCCTCTCCTTTAGGGCTGCCCACGTGGCCTCCTCCTGCGTACACTCCCCCAAAGACGGGCACGGGTGGAGGCTGGGTGGGACACCAACTGATGAAAGTTCAGAGTCCCCAAGGTACGCTTCCTGCCATCCATAAATCACCAAACTTTGAGCTTAGGAACGAAGTTAGGATCGACAAATCATCCAAAAGGCATACGACCTCCCCCGCATGTACGCATACCAGGTAGACAACGACAAATAGTTTTTAGTGAGGGCTTTCTTGAACAAGGGACGTGGCTGCGGCCCAGGTTGCTGGGACCTGTTAAATCCTAGAAGGATAGGTCAGTCCTATTAACACATGCGGAGAGCTCATCCCTTTCTTCATAGTCAGAAGTTACCTATATAAGGTGGAGCCACCCAAGTGAGTCGGTTGGTGGCCCGATCCCTATCCGGGGGTGTTTCAACGGACGTTCATTGACTGTGGTCCCCACCTGCCGGCAAACTGTGCCATGAAGCGGGGGAGGAGTTATGCGTAGGGAGGATAAGGGAGGTAGAGCCATCTCCCTTTCCTCTTTTGCATCACCGCAAGACCCAGATCTAAGGGGGTGTCCACCACCCGCCCTATCGCCACCTGTCCGGCGATGTGACAGGTTCTCTCTCTCTCTGAGCTTGCGCCTTCTCTTTGGAGGCATGATTGGCCTCCTGCCTTGCCGCATCCTTTGGTGGGCCGGCCTCTCATGACTCACCACGGCCTCCCCCAAGACCCTGTTCAAGACCGTGAGTGCAATGAAAAGATAGAATCACGTAAGCCGCCGAAATGGGACCGAGCGTACTAACCCTGGCACTGTCAACCCCTTCTTGCAAAGGGACAGGGTCGGCTCTGGGGTTCAGATTAACCCCAAGATCTAGGACTTTATGGATCCAGGAGTCAACCTGCGCCACGCTTAACTCCTCAGGGGAGGGACGGTTGAGGCAACTTGGCCCTGGATACAGCCACATCTTGGTCTTTCGTTGTCGTAGCGGCTGGATCCGATGGCTAAAAATCATCCACGGGAGGTGCACCCCTATTAGCCCCTCCTGCCACAACTGCTAAAGGGCCTCATGCATGGGTTGTAACTTGCCGAGGTCCTTTTTGGTGACCACATCCCCCTAGGAAGGTAGGGGAATGAGGTGACTGCTGGTAAACGTGTGGAGCAGTGCAGAGGTGTCATTCCTAAGGTAAATCCACTTCTTCCGCCACCAATTGATTGATCTGGGCATGGGAATGTTGAAGTAAGGGTCAACTCCATGTTCAAACTTGACATGAATAACCGTGCCCCCAGAAACTATTAGCTCCATGTCCGGGTCTTGCGGACACCGGACACGAAAGAAATAATTCCACAGATCGAACTCAGGGTCAATCCCTAGGTAAGCCTCACACAGAGACATGAAGGCAGCTATACGAAGGATGCCCGAAGGGGTCAGGCTGTGCAGCTCTAGGCCGTAGTACTGCAGCAATGAGCGGACGAACCGGGGCAGTGGCATACTGAATCCCCGCTCGTAAAATGCCCCAAAGGACAACACGTATCCGTCCGTGGGTGCAGGGAACACGGGGTTCTCTAGCACACGGTAGGTCGCGAGCTCCACCGCCGTCATAAACCCTTGTTTTGTGAGTTTTTGTAGGCGACCCAGCATAACCGTGGAAGGGGTCCAGTGCTGCTCCACCATGGCTTGAGAAGGGAAGGAGAAGCAACACTCCCTAAATCCCGGTATAACCTTTTTTCATTTCACTTCTATTTTTTTCCTCTTTTCACCCCTCTTTCTTTTCAGGCATAGGGAAGGAGGTACGGAGGGAACAACGGATTGTGTGAGAGGATGCGCGGGTGCGCGAGGGCGATCGCCTATTTTTATAACCCCACGGTGTCACTACCGAGGAGGTAAAGTAACTGAGCCCTCACAAGGCGCAGTAAGGGGCGCGGTAAACCAAGTTTACACACCTCCCCTACTCCTCACAGATCAAGCTAGCTATGATAGCATGGAATACCGCAACCATATCCCAAATGGCCCCCATGATTGCCGAGGGGCCAGCAACGCTCAGGGTTCTAAGGCAAAACCCGCCAGTCGGGTCAGCGTCGCCAAGAGCAAACAGAGTTAGGGACAAAGTGACACAAAGGGTGGTCAGCAACTGGCACTTTTTGGGGCCCCACCATGGAGACCGGGCACCCACAAGCTTTGTATCTTAGTCTCGGCTGGGAGGTTTCCTTCACACCCCTCTGTGTGGGCTGGTATCTAGCTATCTAGGTTTTTCCACCAAAGATTACCCGGGAAGTCGCTTGAAACCACTTGGTCTAGATTTGATTGGGGGGGGGGGGGGAGGGGGCATTAGCCCCTATCTGATCCTATGGAGAGCCACTTGCCCTGGCTGACCCTCATCTGCTAACTGTGACCCAGGCTCCACTCAAATCCTGACTCGGCACTGTGGTGCCAGGTCTCAGATCGTTAGCCAGGTCACAAACTCGGGGTCCGCACCCACTAGGCATGGACGGGGTCGGTGCGCACGTCGCACCACCTCCTGACAATCCAGACTGAACCATGGGGCTTCATTAAGTCATCAGTGCAAAACAAAGAAGTACATATGGGACTTAGCCTCCGTCTGAGCTTTTAACTCAGATGCAGCCTCGGGGGCTACACGGTGGGCACCACCATGGGATTCTGAGTCACAACCATGGAGGCTTTAGCCCCACGGCCTCACCACCGAATCTCGTGATGGCACACATAGTAACATATGAGTACCTATTCTGCCTCCCGTCGAGTGAACGGCTCCAGCCACTCGCTCAACGGAAGGCTCGGGGGCTACTATCAGGGTCTTGTACCCCAGGTACTGTAGGTCACTGGTTACAACCCATAATTCTAGATACGACCAGTTCCCTCCAACAGCAAACGGCTGGGGAACCACACACCTCATTCTGGATATGGCCCCACCACTCCTGGCTGAAGGAGAGGGACCACCTACCTAAAAAGAATTAGACCCATGAACAACCCGCTCCTCCATCTCCTCATGATAAGCATGGGTGAAAGTCCCTTGATGTCACCTAGAGGGGGCGGGGGGTAAATAGGCGATTCTGAAATTTAACAAAACTCATAGCGGAATTAGAATTGCCAAAACTGGACAGTCTGGTTTAGGAGACCGGGCACTTTGGTTTTGTATGAGAGATTTGCACAAAACCAATTCAATATACTTCCAGGCACTTTATAAATAAAAGAAAGCTATAATAATAACCTGGAGAACCCCTAAAAGTAGATTCACAAGGAATCTACTCAAGAACTCAAAATCTAAAACTGGACACTCCGATTTTCTTGGGACATAAACTATGGAAAGCTGAAATTGAGTTCCCGATGAGTTTGACACTAACTTAGAACTAATCAAGATTGCATACAAGGTCTAGCATAGGAAATTGAATAGAGATACACCAATCTACTCATGCAACTTAGAGGATTAAGTAAGGCAACTAGTTACTCAAGCAAATTGGAGAGCAAGAACACAAGAAGGCAAACCAATGGATGAACACGGTGATTTATTTCCCAAAGTTTAGAATCACCACACGTGATCCCTACGTCTCTGTTGAGGTAGCTTGAGTTGCCCACCAAGAGCCAACTCCAAGTCGGGTCTCTTTCAACCGCTTTCCTCACTTCACTAGCTCTTCCTTCTTTCCTTATGGAGGCGAAGCGGACCTTCACAAACTTTCTCACGGCTCACCACAACCTTGGGAGCTTTAGGATGATGCCTAGCCATCTAGGAGGCTTCACCTCCAAGAGTAACAAATGCCATGAAGATTGCTTCACAAAGCTCAAGTGCTCATTAAGAGGATCTCACTCAACCCTAACTTAAATTTCTCACAAATCAACCAAACCTCACTAAGAGGTGTAGGGGAGAGCTCACAAAGGCTTTAGGATGAGTACTTTCGTTCAAGTGGTGAATCAATGAATACATTTGTACTTTCATTAAGAACCTGCTTATATACTTAACACACGATATTAGTCCTTTAATCAAGTTTTCATTTAATACACCAAAATCCACTAGGGGCCTAGATCCACTTTTAGTGGGTCAACAGGATTTCACCACCTATCGGCCCACTATGGGCCCTCCTCGTAACCCAGCGGGGAGCATACTGTCACACCTGGTTTTTAAGCCAAAACCGAATGCTCATAGTATGTGTGTCCAGGAATCAAGTTTACACACATACCGTACAGAAAATGGAGACAGAATAACCAATGTCTCAATATAAAATATTTATT
>VSTD030001776.1:0-12614 GCA_008808055.3 Sporobolus alterniflorus | reverse complement strand
GGAGAGGTTTTTCATATGTACTGCAAATTTATATGCATCTTATATGTGCTCCTATGTTGACAAAATTTTATTCTTGTAAAAAGTGGGTGTTACAACAAGGTATGATTGTACTAATTAGTTTGGTAAATTTAATTGATGGTATACACTTGTGGTTATCTTAGATTTCTTCCATAGCTTCAAGTTTAGCTTTGCTCAGGGGATGAGCAAAAGTTTAAGCTTGGGGGATGTGTTGGCGGTCATGAAACACCAATTTCGTATGCCAGCATATTGAGTGTATGCAAAAATGACTATGTTAACACCCTATCTACTAACCGAGTTCCACAATTTTAATGTTTATTTGATTTCAGGAACCTGGAATGCAATTTGGAACTTTTCCAGGGACCAAATGGAGAATTTATCAAAAAGAGTGTCACCACGGGTGTCCACTGACTGGGAGGGCCACATAGGACCAAGCCTTGCCAAGTGGGCCCAGAAGGGTGGCTAGTCAGTCCCACCTTGGCTGGCCGGCCCTACTTTGGAGCCCACCGACTTGAGAACTTGGTGGCTACAGTGCCCAGGAGGTGGCAAGGAGTAACCTGAAGCACTTGAGGCAGTTTCTCCACAAGATATGACTGGTTGGCCACACAGTGGCCACCTAGCCATCCGCCTCTATAGAGCTGACTCTTCCAAGGCGCTGGAACTGACCCTCGACCTCTATATAAAGCCCCCTTCACGCCATTTTGTAACATACACACACACACCACTTAGGTTTCCACTTGTAAAGGCTTCGGTTTATTAGCAGTAGTGTAGGCATAGCCCTGTCAGGAGTTAGAGTCGAATCGAGCATTGTTCGGGCTCTGAAAAGTAGTCTTCAGAGATCAGTGATCTCTTGTATCTTTACCTTTCTTTTATAGACTTAAGTACTTCAATATATTTATTCTATTTTGTTCTTGTTTTGAGCTTTGATGCGTGCATAGTTACTATCACTTGGGCCCACTTGTGCATTGTTATTTCTTTATGGGTTATCTACCTGACCTAAGTAGTACTGTTCTCATTAGGTTTAGTTGAGGATAGGAAAATAAAAGTTGGAGTTTCCTTTTATTAGTTGTAGGAGGATTCTCAGGATTACTCATGGATGAGGTGTCCGGGACTAATACCAACCTTGAAGGTTTGCATCCTTGCACGTACTATTGTGGTACCCACAGAAATGACAGTCCTATTTAGGCTTTGTAATCCACCCCATCGAGATGTTAATAGTCGGCCAAACCTAGGTTGAAGAGTGTACCCCTTGTGTTGATTCCTTGTTGTGGTACATTCTGCCTGGGGTCGTGAAGTAGAGTAGGCTATGTATGGGTTACTATCGGAATACTGGGTAATGTGTTGTGATAGACAAGACTAGATTAGATTCATAGGAGTTAGTATCCATCTCACGTCTCTAGACTAGGTGAAACCTTAGCTTATCTTTAGAGTCTAGGATAACCTTGTGTGTGTGCCCGTTAAATTCTTTTAACGTAACCTCTATTAGGGTTGATAATACCCGCTAGAGTTATTCCTATATACATCTTAGACATGATAGAGTTACTGCTTCCCATGGGATTAAATAAATATGATACGTTTAGGATACTCCCGATGAAGTGCTATATTGATAATTTTGTACGTTTGTGGAGCAGCATAAGAAACACCAACAATATCATAATACAAGTCATTCCATAAATTGATGTGATTTCAAACAAAACTTTGGATGTTTTCGCCCCCACTTGAATTACTCTATCGTCCTCTCCTGAGGCCACTCACTCTTGAGACCAGTCCTTCACTCGGTTCCGAGGCCCGCCACTAGCTCCCCACTTCTTTAAACACGACCAAGAACTCATTGTGCCTCCGCCCCGCCAACGGTCCCACGTGTGAACACAATCTCTGGATCCACCCCATCGATGGGTTCATGGGCACCTGCCGCATGAAGGTTGTTGGAGGCGAGTCGGAGGCCTCAAGGTGGTAGCCCAAAGAGGCTAAGTCCTCACTAAGTTGAGGGCTTCGTATATGACTCATGGGGCTATGAGCTTCGCCTTCACTGGGGCGAGGGCCGCAGTGAGCTACATTCTGAGTGGGTGAAGGCCCAAAAGGACCCTTGCCTGATATCTTGTTATGATTATTGTCATGTACTGGACTATATTTTGTAGAAAAATGGAGTTTCAACCGGAAGCTATGGCGAAGGTCGAACGGAGCCCAGATGGAGCAAAGGCGTCATGATGATGGGTGAGTGAAGGCCTATAGAAAGGTGACCACATATGGCAGTAGCCCATTGGCGTGCTCCAAAGGCAACTGTGTATAGTAATGGTCTAGTTTGCATCATGACTATGTATTCAGGGAATGGGTTAGTTGGTTAAGGGTAGTCAATACATTGTACTGGGACCCTTGATCTCTCTTAAATAGACCCCTACGAGCTCCTACCTCAGGGCAAATGAAGTGAACCTTGCTTTCTGCGTTACTCACCACATGTCACTTTCATCTCCTTTGACTTACTACATTAGTTTCCCTGTTCGGGATTCATACCTTCAGCTATTAATCCCAACACAGGTCGTTCCCAGCTCCACTATCAACATAGTCCATCCAGAAGAGTAGATGTTCCACGAGGTCCAATGCCCTTGCAAAAACTCCTCATCATCAAGCGATTGTTAGTTAACTCTGTTCATTCTCTCTTTTCTAGGTCAACCAGGACACCAACATGCATGCACAAGATGAGCAGTTAGTTTTCCACTGTCGAAACGCTCCTGTCAGTAAGCAAAGCAAACATTCATCAAACACATAGTCCTCTTGGGGAAAATTATTGTTACTAGTTGCACGATTAGCTGAGATGATGATCATCGTTTGTTTTGTCCGTCGACATAACCTCCATGGAAGACATCTCGAAGGTTCTCATTGTCGGTGGGTCTCGACACAAGTATCCTTGAGACACCCTTTTAGGTTTTGGTTGAGGGACTGTGGTCTAAGGTGAGGATGTGAGGGAAGAACACTCGGGGTTTTCAGAGTGGTTCAAGCCGCCGTAGCGTAACATCCTACACCCACTTTTTGTTGTATTGCTGTTGTGACAAAGTTACAATGTTTGAGGTAGTTGTGAAGGAGTGTGGATGTAGAATGAGATGAGGTGGTCTCCACGTGGTTGACCAAGTCCCTTTATAGTGCAAGGGCTCAGTCTCACCAAGGAGGTACATTGTTATCATTGTGCAGTGCTACAGTGGATCATACTGCGCTCCCATACCCTCTATCTTAGCTAGCGGCATAGACCCTCTAGGTATGATTGCCTCAACGACTCCGGTATGGCTAACGCCACTTGAGCACGTCTTTCATACCAGTACTATCGTATGGCGTTGTGCCGCCTGCTGTCCAATCTTGTCTACCTGGCACCTTGCATCACACCTCAGCGGTGCTTCAGTGCTTTTGTTCCTGCCATGACTTAAAGCTTTGGAACTCGACGAGACACATTGTTGTCGTGTCCCCTTGAACATCCACACGGCTCCCCAGGGTATAGAGAGCTTGGGAGTAAATGCTTCATGCCCGTCCCATCACCCAGACATATGCGGCAATACAAGCCATGCCCAGCTCCACCACCTAGCCCCACTCCCGTGGGGCTGGTGATGCGACACCTCTGGACTTGGCCAGCTCCCATTGCATGGTTTCGGGTGTGGCCTCATGACACCACCGGACCCGGACCCGACCCTGCACGTTGTGGGTCTAGCCTGGGCGGCGAAATTGGACTGATGTTGTGACACCCCTTGAGTCATTGTAGCCACTACAGTGTATCCACAATTCCTCACCATGTATCTATAGTTATTCAATGGCAAGTGAACTTTGTTTAGTTTGAATTTGAATTCAAATTTTCCTTGCTTTAATTTCATACCAAGTCAAATGGAGCTTGTATGGAAACAGCAAATTTTGCCATACAGCTATACCAATCTAAATTCACATTCTAGAAGATTAAGGAAAATAAGAATTTTAGGAAATTTGTCAGATTTTTCTAAACATGTTTGAACCTCCAATAAATTTGGCCCAAGTTCAAAATCAGTTTGCTTCCTAGAATTTTAATTCAAATTCTATTTCGAATTTAAACTTGCTTCCAAAAGAAAAGTTGTTCATAATGAGTTAGTCTACAATCATTCAAACTTTGGAAAATTGTGGAGGATCAGGAGAGGGCATTTTTTATTTTACAAAGTGTCTGCAGTTGGAATAATTAAAAAAAGGCATTTCCTTGCAATGGGTTGGGTCCGGCCCAGAGGAACAGTGGCCCGGGTCAGTTCAACCCACACGCCACATGAGATGCCAACCACAATAGGTGATGGTGATGAGGGCCACGGTCCAGCCGAACCAGCGTGCCGCTGGCTTGCCGTCGCCTCCGCTCTCTCTCTCTCTCTCTCTGTTCCACCTATGAAAGGGACTAGCGGCCAAAGCTTCCTTTTCCTTCGCCAAATTTTTCCCCCACCACGAGGTAAATCGCCGCTGCACTCACCACCGGCTAGCCGCCGTTTCACCACGCCATTGTCTGATTCCTTACGTGTGGATACTCCCCATGACCGTGAGGTCATTTTGCCCCACGTCTCATCGCTGGAGTCCTCTTCCTCTGCCTTCCACGATGCATCACGCACGCACCACCCACCGGCCAACGGTGAGCACCTTCCTTTCCGCTTCCCGCCACTAGCAAGGAGTCAAATTGGGTGCCCAACATCTCCCTCTCGCTCCTACAGCTGAAGAACCTCAGCAGTGCGACGACCATGTTATCTAGTCCCTTTCCCCGTCGATGGTTTTGGGTTTGGGCCACCGACGAGCCGGAGAGCGCCGTGCCACGCACGCTGGTCGTGCCCTAGCACAGTGACCACGCGTCGAGTGTGCACCAGCCGCACACTAGCCGGGCCCCTGGGCATCGTGGGCTGCCAAAGGCTGAGGGGCTGGGCCAGCTAGCTGGGCCTAGGCCATGCCAGCACTGGGAGTCATGGGCCGCTTTGAGCCCGCATGCACAGTCTTTTTTCCATTTCCTATTAGGTTTTCATATAGAATTTCAATTCAAATTCTTTTTAGGTTGAATTTATTCAAATTCTGTTCAGACTTGGAATTTGAATAAGTCTGTTTCCAAACTTTGAATTCAAATAGGAAATCTGAATTAGGTTTGTAAATTCATTTAAATTTAGTTAAATTCTTTATAAAATACTCATAAACTTGTAAATTCTTTAGAAATTCATAGTAAATTCTCTAGAACTCCAAAAATTATGAAACTTCAACCTAAATTCATATTTGGACTTCTTCATGGCAAGTAGCTTGGTACTCTCTGTTCATGACATTTTGCAAAGGTTAAGAGATTCCTTCCTTGATGAGCAAGTTGAGGTCCTAATTACTTGAAGTAGTGACCTATGTCACGACCCCTAGTCGCCATGAGCTTTTCCTAATGACCTTGTTGATCACTTTGAACACCTCATGACATGTCATGGGTGATGGTTAGCATCATCAACCCCCTTAGCTTTATGTAGATATGGCTAGGTTATGGGAGTTAATGAAGGAAATGACTAATTTCCCTCTTTAAGCTACATAAAAGTTGTGAGCCACTTTGTTTAGTGTAACTTAACATTTCCTTGTCCCTTAATGTTAATACTCATGTATGTCATTGCGTATAGGCTCTAACACCGCTCTTGATCAAGGAGCACCAAGGGGACATCATTCGACAAGCTTCCTCGAGACTAACCTGTAACACCCCTAGTTTTCACTGTAGCCATCACCCTATAATCTACAATGTTTCATCTTGTGATTGCTGAAAATAAAGAGGAAGTGAACTTGGTTCAAGTTGAATTCAAATTCAAACCCAATTTTCTTCTTCCTTCAAACCAAGTCATATGGAGCTTGTATGGAAAATTCAGTCTTCACCACACAACCATGCCAATCTAAATTTACATTCTGGAAGGTCAAGGCAAATAAGAATTTTGGGGAATTTACCATAATTTTTCCAAGTCAGTTTGAACCCCAATAAATTTGGCTAAAATTCAAATGTAGTTTTGCTTCTAGGAATTATAGTTCAAATTTTGTTTTGAATTGGAGCTTGTTTCCAAAAGCAAAGTTGTTCATATCTTCCATTCTATCGGCATGCAAATTTTGATAAATTTTGGGACAACATAATGGTGTTTTTTCCAAATTACAAATTAGGTTCAGTTTGGAAAAATAGAAAATCAATTCTTAGCGGACCGGGTTGATAAACAGTGCAGCCCCAGGTGTGAACCGGACTCGCACCGGTTTTAAGAACACCGACCGAGGCCCACCGGTCAATGACCCGGTGGAGGGGACCTGACGCACGCCGTGGTCCAGCCGCTCCGGCGAACCGTCGGCTAGCTGTCACTGATGGGTGGGACCGGGACACCCCACCTCTCTCTCCTTCACCTATAAAATGAGATATTTAGCCAGAGATTCATTCCCCTTCGCCATTTCTTTTCCCTCCACCGAGGGGCTCCACCATTGGGTGATTCCTTGTGCACAGCTAATCTCTATTCCCCTGCGCTTCTTTTGCCATAAGTATCATCATCATTGGCCCGCTCCTCCGCCGTCCAACATAGATCACGCGGGCGACTTTCACCACCGCCAGTGAGCTCTCTCCTCCATGCTTCTCATCACTGGATAGGCATTGCCTAATTTCTGTGACACTTGTGTGCAGCCTAGAAGCCGGGTTAGGAGCACCTTCTCTGGATTAAACTCCATTTCCCCACTCGACGTCGTCGGTTGCTGCCGCTCTAACTATCTCGTTGGAGAGACCCCTCTTTCTGGCCACCTCTTCTAGGTTTAGGTGTTGTGGCTCCTAGCTGGATCCAAGAGTATGGGCTAGGTGAATACCTTGTCATCGCGCGAGCTTCAGCGAAGCACCGACAAGCTCGCCATGCTGCGTGCGCTAGCCGCACTCTGCCCGATGACCGTGCACTGTGCGCACGCTAGGCGCGCTCTGTCCACGCACCGGTGATGTGGGCCATCCAAAGGCCGCCACCTTGGGCCAGCTAGCTGGGCCTCGGCCCAGTAGGCCACTGTAGCTGTGGACTGCAGTGAGCCCATGGGAACAATGGACTTTTCTAATTTCTTGGAATTATTCAACTAGATTTCAAATCAATTTTGGTTTGAATTTAAATCTATACAAATTTGTTGAAACTTGGTACCTGAATCAATTTGTTTAAAGTTTAGGAAATTAAGCGGAAGATCTGAGTTAGGGTTTCAAATTCAATTGAATTTGATTAAATCATTTGCAAAATTTCTCATAGTCTTATAAATTCATTTAGAAATTCATAGTAAATTCTATAGGTCTCCAACAATTATGAAACTTGGAACAAAATTCATAATTTTTCTTTCTCATCATGCTAAGTAGCTTAGCATTTCCTGTTTATGGCATGTTATAGGGTTTAAGAGTTTCCTTCAACTTAGTGGAGAGTTGAGGCTTACTTGCTTGCAAGAATTTGCATGTCATGAATCCCAACTACCATGAGCTTCATTTAAGTACCTTGCTGATATTTATGAACTTCACATGCCATAGCATGTATGGTGATTAGCATGGGCAGCACCCCTTTAACTTATGTAAGTTAGTATGGTTAAGTAATAGGAGCTAATGAAGGAAATATTTAAATTATCACTCTAATCAACATAAAAGTTAGTGAGCCATGTTGCTAAGCTATTTTTCTTCTCCTTGCCTCTTAACATAAATATTCATGCATATCCTTGTGTATGGGTTCTAACATCATTCATGGTTCAGAAGCTCGAGGGGGACAACACTAGCCAAGTCATGCCGAGACTAACTCTCCTTCCTTTGAGCAAGACAAGCACCGATTGCAAAACCTTCTATAGGATCTTGCATAACAATCTTTACTTTTTGCATTGATTGTGCATCTAGTTATAGGAATTTCATGAAAACTTAGTTGCATTAGGGAAACCCTTACAAGTATACCTTGATTACCCCCACGATGAACTAGAATGATAGAATGTCTATGCTTAGTAAAATATGCCACCGGTAGAAGCCGAGTGGTTCATGGCCACTCACGATAGGCCCCTTCTCAAGATGGTGGTTCTATGTGGATTATGTTAGCGACATGTTCTTGTTGGATCTATCTGAGACTGGGCAGGGCAACTAGGGGAATGTGGAGAATACTGGATGGGAAGGGTGAGAGTGGTCTGGATCATCAATTCAGAGCTCTAAGGTGGTATCCCCCGCCTGTGTTGATTAAGGACCGCATTGGTTGGCCCCCCTACAACAAGCATTGAGTTGTGTACTCACACATATGGTCGTCGAGTTGGATGATAACTTACCTTGCTTTACGGATGTTTGGAAGGGATAGTGTTCGGGCCACCCACGGACTACCCGACAAGGTTTTCACGTAGAAGATTGCGCTAGGGCGAGGTAGGACCCAACCCAACTCTTTGATAGTTATTATGAATGGTAGCCACTCGTGTTGCCTTCATGGCTCACATGTGTCATGTTATCAGGTTATTTTTCCCTTGCAAGGTGACTGTTGATTCGAATCTCCGTGACACCCTCGGATATGGGTGAAGCTTGTTCTCTGAGTTCAAATGTAGACATGAGATGATGTGATGGTGTCATGAAGATTTCATGGATGACATTGACTATTTTGCAGTCATGGCATGATGTTTTCATATATTGCATGAGTTACCTTTGCATATTTAGCACAGGTTGCTAATCTATTCATGTTAGTCAACTTAATGGGGCTAATAATCCTACTTAAAAGTGTTTTATAATAACTACAAGTAGGTTGGAGTCCATATCATTTTTGAAGCCTTTTCCTGTCTAGAATTCATGGCCTCTAAGTCATGATGGATAAGTCCTGTTGAGCATAGTCACTCACACTTTTGCTCTTGTTATTTTTATTTTGTTTGTGTGCAGGTGAGGATGTTCCTCCTTCCAGCAATGCCGATGAGGGTTGTCAGTGGGAGGTTCAGACTAATGAGAGCTGGGTTCCCTACTGGGACTCACAGGTGTAGGTCGTACGAGGAAGCTCACTCCCTTCTAGGGCGAAGGGTGTGAGATGAATCACTTCTGCAAAACTCTGTTATATCTTTTCAAGCGCTCTTTTGTCTTCATCTTTTGTAAACTTAATACATGGCACTCAAACTATAATAACTACTTTTTAACTTAAATATCATGATATTGTATGCTTATATGTTGTGTTTGTGCATTCTCACTTCATCGAGAATCCCCTGATATGATCTTGGGAGATGAACCCCTCATTTTGGAGGTGGTTCTGTCACGACCATGTTACCTTCCAAAACCACTAAGTGGCTAATTCAAGGTAGCTAGGTCTTCTTTCGCTAAGACCATAGGGCCGAGTCAATTCGACCTCCTAGCCATATCATCATCGATAGTCGTTCTTTAAGTTAAAGCATTGCATTCCGACTTAGGTTGTCTTCGACGTTGAGCAAGAAGTTTCGAGCCAAGCTTGGGGGTCAATAATTCATGAAGCTCAACTCAAGACTAACTTCTTCCTTTCTTAAGCAAAGGAAAGCACCGGATCATTCCTCCTTGAATTAGGGTTTTCTACTTTTGCAATCATTTACTTTATGCCTCGTATGTGCACTTAAGTATAGGAGTTCTATGGAACCCTAGATTGCATTAAGATTCCCTTCTTGTTTACCCCTATGAAAGAAAGAGTCATGCTAGTATGACTATGCTTAGTAAATCAGGACTTCGGTAGAAGTTGAGTGGTCGGAAACCGCTCGTGATAGGGCTCCTTCTCACAATGGCGGTTCTATGATTGGATTTGTGTTGAAAATTGGATAAGTTATCTTAATATGAGATTGGGTGAGGAAACTAAGGGTCGGCAAGTGGAGAATACTAGATGGGAAGGTTGAGAGTGGTCTGATGTCAGATTCGAATCTCCTCAGTGGTAGCCCGCGTCCTTGTCAATTAAGGATCGCGTTGGTTGGGTCTCGATGAGCAAGTATTGATTATGTACTGACGCATGCGGGATTTATGGGGTCCCATAAACCTAGTAGCTTCTGTAACTGCCTGGCCGAACTGTAACTGGTACTCTATGGTGGTTGTTGGAGGGAGAATGTGGTAGCCTAGGACGATGGCTGGGTCGGGCGATCACCGTGGAACCAAGATTTCACCCCAAATGTAGAGGAGCAATTTTGACCTCGGAGGGTCTTAGTGAGAGGTAGCCGTACATAAGTTCCTAGAGACCGTGTGTACATCGTGTTGTCAGTTTTTCACTTGCAAGGTGTATATTGATTCGAATCTCTGTGACACTCTCGAATATGAGTGATGACTTTCCACCACATCCAAACGTAGTAATTGAGATTCATTTATGATTCATATGGCTTATGGGATGGATGTTGATGATTATAATTACTTATATCACAAGTTGATTAATATTACTTGCATGATTAGTATAGGTTGCAAACCAATGATGTTAAGTACTTTAATATGGCTAAAACATGATTAAAAGTGATTAATGCTAGATGCTTTAGGCTCATGAGTCTTTACCATTTGAAGCCTTTGCGTGTCTGGAAGTTGACTGCTTGGTCATGACGAGTCAGTCTTGCTGAGCGTAGTCACTCAAGCTTTGCTTTATAACTCTTTGTGTGTAGTTTTCTATGTTTCCCCCTCTTTTGGCGATGCCGTTGATGGTCATCAGTTGAAAGTCTAGGCATTAAGTGCTGGATTCTGTACTGGACCCCTTACGTCATTGAGTATCGCTTCCATTGTAATGTTTATGCTTTCACAAATGTTCTATCTTTTGAATCATCTTCCACTCCCTTATCTTGTAATCCTTAAATAAAGTTGTAATAACATAATTTCTACTTTAATCATATCTTTATATGCTTCGTATGTGTGTTTGTGCATTCCCGCTTCATCGAGAATCCCCCGATCGATCTTGAGGTGACAAACCCCTCATTTCTGAGGTGGTTCTGTCACAGTTGGTATCAAAGCTAGATTGGGGTTAAACACGCACTCTAAGTATCTAAGAATCATAACTATGCTTATTGTGAGGATGCTTAGCCCATATAAGGACCATAGTAGTCTCTTAAGGTGGCAAGCTAACATATGTGCCTTGTACCTCTTCGGAATTGCATCAACGAAGGTATGCAGTGATTTTGGTGTGTTAGTCTTCTTTCTTGTTTATGAGATTATTTGGTTGTTTGTGGTTTTAGTAGAACTATTAGCACTTGTGTATGTTTCTTTTCTATTTATGAAAGTTTGGTTGTTTGTGCTTAGTTTGTAGGACATTGAAGTGGGTATGAAAGTACTAATGGACCATGACGGAAATGATTTAGGCACACAAGTGCTGGTCCGCTAGGGGCATGAATGGGCACGAAAGTGCTGGACCCCTTAAGGGCATGTTTTGTCCATCCTCTGCAAGTGCACTAACATACGTTAAATCGTTAGAAATGCTTATGAGGGCGATTTTGCCACCGTATTCGAATGATTCACAATAGCGGGTCATTTCTTTTATTTTGGTGAGGATGGTTAGGTCATGTGTGCATATCATCAAGCTTCCTAATCAACTAAGCAATGTGGCAACCTTGAAAATCGTGATCCTCGGCAAGTTCCAAAACCGTTTCTAGGTTTCAAACCGTTTGAAGAGGCAGTTTTAAGGCAGCCCGCTGACTCTGCACGAGTGCTGTCTTTGAACGGCCATAACCAATGCTGTGGTTGCCAAAATCGTGTGTATGAGTAGGTGTCGAAGAGCTGGGCAAGCTAGCTATAAAATCCATAATGAAGCCTCGGCAAGATTCACTCATTTTGGAAATTTCAAATTCTGCAACCCGGCCAAGTTCCGATAGCCGTAACTCAGAAATTGCTCACCGTTTGGAGTCGTAAAATGAACAATCGGAAAGCTGAGAAAGTTATCTTTCGGATTGGTATTTGGAACTTTCGGAGTTTCTGATTAGCTTAGTTTCCGGAATTTTGTCTCGTCAAGCTGCTGTTCTGTCTCAAACAGTTCCAGCAGTGTTGCTGATGCGCAAAATTCCGTAACATCTAAACCGTTGCTTGGATCAGACTGTATAAGTAACCAATGGAAAGCTGGGAGAGTTTTCCAACTTTTTGGTATTCAACTCAGGGGAAGAATCCCGCCTAAACAGCCCCAGATTGCATTTTCCAGTTGTCGTTGCAATCTGCCCAGAATTTCAGTTTTCAGCACACTTGGTCATAGTTCAAAAATTGTTACGCCTACACCGTTGACTGTTTGAGGGCGTGTAAATGACCGCTGGAAATCTTGGAGAGTTCTCTTCGACTTTTGTGTTGAACTCATGGTTGAATTTCACCTAGAACAGTCCCAGAGTCATTTTTCCTTACTGCTGCTCCTGATCGAGGCGAAACTGCCATAGTGAACCTCATGAAGGCTTATGATCAGATTTCATCAATTATCAGTTTTTATGTATTCCAACATGTTTCTCATGTTGTTTTACACCTTTCCGATGGTATGAATTACCTTGTGGCAGATGGTACGAACTTGCTTAGGCAAGGGCGTGTTTGATGATGACCCCGAGTCCTCAACCCATCATCGTGGGACATTCCATCCACCTGTGCCTCCACCCACACCACCAGCGCCTCCAGTGAGCCTCGAGGAGCTGCTGACACCACTAAATGCCATCGTGCAAAGGTTGGCAGC
>VSTD030001775.1:0-12615 GCA_008808055.3 Sporobolus alterniflorus | reverse complement strand
GGCCTCAAAACCGGTGGCGACGGTTTCTGATGGTTTGACATCAAAACTTGTTATGACGGTTTCTGGCGGTTTGGCCTCAAAACATGTTGTGATTGTTTTCTTCAGTTTGGCCTCAAAATTGGTGGTGACAGTTTATCCCGGTTTGTCCTCAAAACTGGTGGTGGGTTTTTTGGTTGAGCCTCAAACCCAAGGTGGTGGAGGGTTTCCCGGTTTTAGCCTCAAAACCAGTAGCTTCGGTTTGGTGATTTGGGTCTCAAAATCACCGCGGTGGTTTATTGGTTTAGGCCTTAAAATCAAGTGGGCTTCGGTTTATCAGTTGCACCACAAAACTGTTGGAGGGAGGTTGGCGTGGGACATGCATCGAGATCTAGCGGCCTGCTTCACGTGGAAGCAAGTCTAGCTAGGGTTTCCCAGTTTGGCCTGAAGACAGGCGGAGGCGTGACGACGGGTGGTGCACGTGACACCATCGTGGAGGTTGCGTTGGATGCAAGTTGAAGATGGACAGATCAATGCGACGGGTTGCGTCGGACCCTGCTACCCTACCTTTGTTGTTTTCAATATATTAGACCATAGGTGCATAGTAGTCATTTAGCTTTTTATTTAGTCCTATAAATAGAACTATAGAGGGATGAGGCTCCTTGCCACTTCCTAATTTCATTTCATATTTTCTAGAGTATAAATATACTAAGAACTCATTTTTATTCCAATAATCAAATGAGGGAGGGAGACGATGACCTCCGTGAGTGTAAAAACACTATTATTGATTTTACTCATTCCGTGCTCAGTTTTCTGCTTCGCTGGTCCCAGCGCCCTTCCTGCCGATTCGATTTGGATGCCGCCGGTTACTGCTCTTCATCGATCTTCTTTTGAGTTTGTTTACCCGGCCAGACTTCTCCTTCGTTCAAGCTTCCGGTTTTGCACTCTAGGTTTCGCCCAATACTCGGTCTTCGTTGGATTTTCCGATGCCTCTGCTTGCGAGCCACGCGCCTCCTCATTTTTTGTCAGGTTCTTGCACCAGATCTCGTTTCCCGTTTGGCCTTGCCACCCGCACACGCAGGACTATGTTACCGCGAGGAAGATTTCTCTGGGATTCTGATTTCGGTCGCTACCGCTGTGTATTCTTGCCAGCTCAGTTTTTCCGACCGTCTTTGCTCCTAGTGCCGACCTGCTGCTCCAGCCGTGCTTCACCTGGTTCTCTTCTCGCGTGTGCGCCAGGTCCTCGGAGCGAAAGTCTCCCGCACGTGGAGAGTCGCTCGATGCAGTAGTCGTTCTCACCCGGTCTTCATCTGCTTGCTGTGCGCTAGTGGAGAGCTGCTCGTCCGTCCCTGCCTAGCATTTCTTTAGTTCGATCTCTGCTGTGCTGCACCAGGGCATCAGTCCCTGTTCAAGTATCAAGCTTCGCTCTTGGTCTCTTGCGTTCGGTGTGGACTTTTCTCTGAGATTGTTTTCTGTTCTCGGCTCATGTGTGAATCGTTGTAGGGAGATGCTGTCATAGCTCTTGAGTCAACGGATCAAAACACTCTCCCGCAGTGATTTTTTGAACGCGCTCACCAGGTGTTTGAGGAAATACCTGTGAGTCGATCTCACACGTGTTCTTGTTGGCACCGATTCATGTTTCCACTGCGGTTCTTAACCCGGTTCCAGGGGCCGATAGCTCGTTTATAGCTACGTTGTATTGACCGAATTAGAAGAGAGGGGCGTTGGTTTAATTTTAGAATATAGCCCAAGTTGACTAGGGGAATTTTGATTGGCTCCCTTTTACCCCCCTCTTGTCGCCTTCTCCGGTCCTTCAATATTGCATAGATTTTTATACATAAATATTTCAAGTTTTGACTTCTTAGAATTTTACATAGATAAACAATGTGAAAATCATAAATTAGTTGAGGTCATTGCCTGGGTCTCTGTACAAGGATTCTAACAAAATTAAATTTGTATTTTTCTGAGATTTCTACAATTTTCTAATTAATTTCAAAGTTTGGATCCATTTCTATTAATCAAACAATTCGGAAAAGTATTTGAAAATGAAAACCAGCTGTTGGGCCAGCTTTCGGACAGCAGCAACAGTGCTGGGCGTGGCAGTCCGCCAGCACGGCAGGCCGTCTTGGCCACGGGCTGGGCTCGTGGGCCACTAGCCGGCCTGACCTTCACCGTGGCGCGCGGCGCCCACGCAGAGTGCGGTCACCGCGGCTGCGGCTTGTGCGACGGCGCGGGTGGTGGCGGTTCGCCGGTGGCGTACATGCAACGAGGTGCGCACCTAGAGCATCTCCATGGCACGGTGCACTCGCTGGACGTGGTGACGGCGGCTGAACTGTGCTAGAGCGGCGGGGCAATGTGGAGGCGGCGGTGTCTGGTGGTGGGGAAGACCGCACGGTGATCACCGCGAGCCATGGCGCGCTCTTGCAGCTTGAAGGAGGAGGGAAGGGGTGAGGCGGCCACCGAGGTGAAGCACACGGCGCGAGGGGCGAGCTCCCACTGGGGAGGCGGTCGGCGGTGCGGCTGGGATGATAATCTGGCATGGAATGGAGGGTTCCGGCGACCGGGAACCGGTTCAACGAGCTCGTCGGAATGCGGGGTGGATTTGGGTCTTCGGGGAGGTGCTCACGGATAAAGCAATGGCAGGGGTGGTTGGCACCCTTTTGCGGTCGCGCGGTACTGAGGGAGAAGAGAGGAGGGGATGGTGGGTGTCCGGTGCAGGCGGCACCACGCGGAGGAAGGAGGAGGGGAGGGCCGGGCTCGGTCGCGCCACACGGATGGAGGACGGCGTGGGGGCGGTCGGCGGAGGCGGGCGCCGATCGGTGACGTGTGAGCAGGGGAGGGGAGGGTGGCTCATGTGGGCCATGCATGAAGGCGTGGGCCGGCCGGGGAAAGGAGGGAGCTGGGCCGGCCCGGTTGCAAAAGTGTCGATTTTTTATTTAAATCAATTTTCAAACTGAACACGATTTGATTCGAACAAAAACCGGTCTTATCTTGATCAAAAAAATCAAATAAATATGGGTTTGTAGGGAATTAAATAAGGAACAACTTTCCCCATTACAACTTTTTCAGATTAGGAACAAATTTTGAATTAGAAATTAGAGAAAGTTCTAGGATTTGAAATTCGATAGAATTTGATGGTTTTCTATTCAAATTTTCAAGGATGGATGAAATCTGAACAAGGAGCTCCTGATTGTACTTGGATAGCACACCAACTCATGAAAAAAAATTGGAATTTTAAATTAGTGAGTTTTCTTGATCTACTTCGAGAATTTTGTTGGAACTCATTTGGATTTTTACTTCAATTTGCCTAGAATTTGATTAACCAATGATTTTGATTCTTGATTTGGGCACTAATAAAGTTACTTAAAAAAGTCATAACACGGGGTGTTACAATCCAGCAATTATCGATTGACATATCATGCACCAATTACCAAATCACTACTTCATGCCGCATAATCTTGCATAGTGTAAAAACCTTAAAATAATTAATCTCACGCATGTGATATTCATTTTAAATTCTATTCTACGCAACGACATGAACAGAACTATATCCCACCAACATATGTTTTGAAGAATTTTTAAATTAACTTAATTTGCTCTATATTTACAAATGTTTATATTTACAATAGGATGAGAGGGCCGAGTTTAGCACAGTGGTCAGCGAATGAAATTTGTATATTCTTCTATGTTTTCAATTTTAATGTTATTTTCTTTATGTATTTTTGATCTGTGTTTATTTTAAACTAAAAAACTCATCTTTTTATAATTTTAAATTTTATCATATAATCCCACAGCAACCTCAGAGTTACCAGCTAGTTTTAATATACTCAATCCATTATCTGAAAAACTACCATGCCCGCTACATCCGTTTCAGATCTTGTTAGAAGAAGAATAGACGACAATTTTGTACGGACTGCAGGACTGAAAACCGTCTCTGTTACCCAGTTTTGTCACCACAGCAATAATAGTTGGAGCAGAATAAAAATATTTCGACCTGCGACAAGCTAAATTTTCAGGTACAGTTCACAACTTGTCGGGAGAGGCTTTTCAGATGTGGCCACTTGCCAGCAGCACCACCAGCATCAGCAATAACGAATCAGTTAGACATACAGACACGAAAATTTAGAACGACAGCAACTGTGGTAGAGCACAACGGTAAAATCAATGCTGAAACGCAAGAAATTTAATTTCAGAATACATTCTGATCCCTCCAACATGTGAGAACAGAATAATAACCTACCCATCATGATCATCTTTTTGTGTGCTATGTACAATGACTGGAATCAAAATCACAAACTTTTCCTACTAATTAAATTGGGCGGCACGGCCTTTTGCTACCGAGGAGCTAAAATGATTGAGCTAGTTCCTGTTCTATCCTTCCAGATAATCAAAATCTGCAAGGATCAGTGGAAACACTATGTCGATTTCTCTGCTGACTCGTCTATGGTCGACGAATTGACGGAGAAACCATCGAGAAAGTCGCTGTCAGAGTCAAGCTGCAGCTCTTTGAACATGGCCATGACCTGTATCATGGTTGGCCTCCTGTTGGGCCGGTCATGCAAGCACTCGCAAGCTATCTTCAGATACTGATAGAGCTCATCAGCTTCCCCTGACTTTGTCTCAGACAGCAGTGTGGGGTCAAAAACCTCACTGCTCTTGTTCTCCTTAAGCATCTGCTTCACCCAGCCAACGAGAGGTCACTCACCTCCAGCACGGTGCCGTTCAGGTAATTGTTCGGGAGAAGCAGCTTCCGCAGCGACGGCAGCGACGCGCACAGGTCCGGCATTATCTCCCCATGGAACTCATTGGACGAGAGGTCGATCACCTCCAGCAACGGGCAGCCTGCTGCGAGCACCGGCAGGGGGTTCGCGCCGGTCATGTTGTTGAAGGGAGCCGAAGCACGCGGAGCGAGGAGATGGTGCTGACGAGGCTTGCCACGAAGTCGCCGGAGAGCTGGTTGCCGCCGAGGTCGAGCACCTCCAGCGACCTACACTTCGCAAAGCTAGCCGGTAGGCCACCAATCAACCGGTTGCTTGACAGGTCCAGCTCAACAACTCTGCCGCAGAGCTGGCTCAGCTCGTCCGGTATCGGACCGGAGAGTTCGTTGCCGGCCAATGCCAGTCGCTTCAGCGACGGGAAGCTCGTCAGGAAAGTCAGTATCGGCCCGGCTAGGAGCTTGTTCCTGGACATATCCAGTGTCTCGAGGCGGCGGCAGTTGGCGAGGCAGGGCGGCAGCCTGGTGCCGCTCAGGCCGTTGAAGGACCAGTCCAGCACCGTATGGTTCGCGCACGTGCCGAAGTCGTATGCCGAGACGTCGCCGGAGATGTTGTTCCCGGCGATGCTGAGGTACGTCAGGTTGGCCGGCACCGCGGCCACGAGCTCCTCCGGCAGCGCGCCGGACATGTGGTTCCAGGAGACGTCGAGCACGGCGAGGTCGCCGCTGCACGTCGCGAGCTCCGGCATCCGCCCGGCCAGCGCGTTGCCGGAGAGGTTGAGGTGGCGCAGGCCGTGGCAGCCGGCGAGGGAGTGGTCGAGCAGGCCGGCGTCCGTCAGGTTGTTGCGCGACAGGTCGAGCGTTCGCAGCGACGGCGCGAACGGGAACCCGCCGCCGGCGAGCGCGTTCCGCGACCGGTTCAGCGACCGCAGCGCACTGCACGCCGCCAGGAACGACGCGGGCAGCGTCCCGGTGAAGGCGTTCGACGACACGTCCACCTCCTCCAGCGCGCACGAGGTGGCCGCCGCAGCGGCGTGCGAGAGGTTGCCGTGGAAGGCGTTGCCGCGGAGGTCCAGGCGCCGGAGCGCCGGGAGCGTGAGAAGCGCGTCGAGGCGGAGCTTGCCGGCGAGCGCCATGCCTCTGAGGTTGACGACGACGACGCGCCCGTCGGGAGGCCTAGCGCACGAGACGCCAGCCCAGTTGCACGGCGCATCGGTGCTGTTCGCCCAACCCGCGAGCGCTCTTCGTGGGTCGTGCGCCACCGACGCGCGCTTTAAGGAGAGCAGCGCCGCCGCTTCCTCATCAGAGCCGGAAATGGCCGGCATAATCACCTGAAGCAGCACCAGCACTACCGCCGTCACAATGAACGCGGTGGCGGCCATGGCTCTGGTTCGCGCGCGTCGATTCTCGCAAGCAAGAAGAGCACCAAATGGAGAAGAGGGCCGCCGAAATCTTCCGTCCTGCCAAGGTCTTGGACGGCTTCACATGTCGGCAGAGCGAATTACCTCGCTGCAAAATTGCGCAACCGAATCAGTTTGGCAAAGAACTGAACCCCAATTCGCAGCAAGAATCGCCTCTGACAGAGCAAAAAGAAGAAGAAGACAAGGAATCTTTGGAAGGGAAAGCACTTATGCGAAGAACAGGTGAAGAATCGGACCAAGAGGTGGATAGATATCCCCGAAATTGATTGAATATTGTCCAAACCGGAAAGGAGGCCAAGTCCAATTTTGGACCAAAGGAAGAAACTCAGGCATGTCCCAAGAACAAGAATCCACGAACCCACCAAGAAATCGAGATTAATAGGAGCCCGGCAAGAACTATTATCTTGTTGACCCAAGAAACCAAGTGCCCAGGAACCACCATCTAAGCATATACAAGGAGAGTCTCCTCACCTTGGCCAGGCGACGAACTTCGCAAGAACTTGAACAGTCAATAAGAACAGACGACCAACGATAGACCAACCGACTGCTGCTGCAGCAATTGGAGACGAAGATGAAGAGAGGGATTTCATCAAAAAAAAGACTGAAGAGAGGGAGAGAAAGCAGCAGCAGCAGCAGGGGAAGGGGAGAAGAAGCAGGGGAGAGGAGAGAGAAACTAAAGCAGAAGAGCAGGCGCAGGGGCACTTGAGGAGCATTTAAGTAGGAGGCGAGGTGCGCTACCGAACCCCGCCATGCGCCATTAGCATAGATAAACCCATTTCGGAATAACAAAACCTCGGCCAGCTTGTTTGCATACGACGGCAATTAGCCCGCGAAAGAGGGGCCTACAGGATACTGTTCTCTTGTAAGGGGCTAACTGTAAAACGTGCTTCGTTTTTTTTGGTTGTCTCAGCATCCGAGCCCAGTCAAACATGGGAATTTTGATTCCCACGAGTCCGGCTTTTTGGCATCATCCATCTCTCCCATGTTCATAGAGTCATCTGGGCTCCCTATTTAGATCCTCGGTAGTTAATGTAGTTGATTACATCGATGTTGGTAGGTGGGTTCGAGTGCAGTCGACTACACTGGAGGAATGACTGTCTGAGAATCTCAATCCTTTCTCTATATATCTCTTTTAACAGAGACAATTTATAACCAGTAAAGAAAATAGTTTGTTGTGTGGCTCATTAGAGAGAATAAATTAAATATTGAAAAAAGGATTGCATGATTTTCTTTATGTTCCCTTTCTAGCAAGGAACCTTTTCATATGGTTTATTCAGATTTATATGTCCATGTATATCCATCTACCTCCACAAACTATGGTATGAGATATCATAGAAACAGTCTAGCAATATAGCATTACAAACTTCAAATGGATTTAGCGCAAAAAATCTGCTGCCTCTATACCTTTCATCTGTCGCGAGCTTCACTGCCCCAACAAAACAATAGCCCATCATGCATATCACTTCTCTATAGAGACAACAATTACTCCATCTGTATTTAAATTATTATCATTGTTAACTCTTTGCTCTATTTTGATCATTTATCTTATTTAAAATACTAATTCTAATATATCAGATTATAAGTCATATTTCAAAAAAATAGTGATAAATCAAATCATAACAAAATATATGATAATTTTTAAAAAGTAAGACAAATGATCAAACATAACTAAAAAATTCAATGATGACAAAAATTTAAATACGGAGAGAGTAGTAGAGAACATGTTGGAATCATGCACAACACAATTTAAATATGGAGGTTAGAAAGACTATATATTGTCTTGTATTTTCTTTTTTTTAGCAAAAGATACCATAAGCAAATTAGACATCAATTATACTAAGAATGACAAAGCTTATACATAGAAAGCCAAGCCAAAGAACAAGAAATTTTGACAAAAAATTGTTGGCTTGTACTCAATTGACAGTGGTACTTACATTGATAAGTCCAGTTCTATGTAAAACTTTGGCTAGTTGGATCGTACCCTTGTCATACTTCCTTTTGTAAGTGCGAGTTTTATGTGCAGGTGTGTGGAGGGAGAAATTAACCGTGTAGATAATAAGGTTTATTTTTATTCATATGAACCAGATGATGTCTTTGTGCTCTCTTTCTAATAAGGAATGTTTGTAGTGCTCATGGACAGGTCATTTCACATGTATATTTATGTTTCATTCACTGAATTGATGTCATCACCTCACTCCTCTGTTTTGTCTTGTAACTTTTGAGAAATTTTGTGTGAGATATATCCGTATTATTATTTACATTTTTTCCGTAAGTAGTATAACATACTACAGCATGAGATCGGTTATTGTTTTATACACGTGCCAAATTTATATGGACTTCTTGTAACCTATACATGAGGGTTGTTCTATTGTTTCCTTCTCTCTTTTTTATTTGAGTACATGGTTTTCTCAAATTTGGTATCCTTATGTTTATAGGTTACATGTAGAACAAGAGTTGTAGTGCTCATAATAGATAGCTAACTGGATAATGTTCATATAGCTGGTCATCTGGCATGTGTGCTAGGTAGGTTAAATACCTAACCTGAGCTCATCATCATAAACTAAAATTTAAGTTTCCTAATACCCATATAACAAGTGATAAAATATCACAAGCTTTGTTAGAATAGCAGTATTTTGTTTCTTATTCTTCCATTCTATACACACTCGATGTATTCCTCCAGAAAAATATTTAACTATATGGAACAATATTTCATAGGTTTGTCCAGTAATATAATTTGTGCGGCAATTTTTTCTCTCAAGTGAACAACATATATGAGTTTTGATGATTTAATTTGTGGCTCCTACACCTTGTGATGATACGTAGTGTGAGTTTTGAACCTTAGTCATCGATATGTAACAGAGAGGAAATGCATTCCGACTATATGTAATAGGAAATGTTTGCAAATTTTGATTTTGAACCAACCTTAAAAATTTTTTGTCGTCAGTTACAATGCATCACTCAAAACTGAGGCATGAAATTTATTTTCGCAATAGATTTGTGTGTATATATTATGCTAGCTAACAAATAAACTGTAGTCTATAATCTATGTGGAAAGTTACTATGGAGCCACTAAAGATGTTTGGACGTTTCTTCATGTTACAACTTAAATTTTCAAAAACAAAGAAAAGTTACGGCTCACAAAGAATCCAGAGCATGTTGGTGTCCTTATTATAAGATGTGGGGGTGTAAAGATAAGCGCTAAAGGAAGCTATTATTAATTGTTAATTGCCATGACTCCATAGTGTAGGGAGCTTTACAATTCAAGATTAGGTTTGTTTTATTTTGACTGCATGTGAAGGTGAGGCGATGGATGACCTATCTTTAGTGTTTCCTTTTTCTACTCTTCCACCAAAAGTTACAAGCATATATCCACTTTTGCTAAGTGAAACCGTGAAAATAGAAACTTGTGAATGGTTGCCTTTTTACTAAGAAATATTAAAAATAAATCATCAAAAATTTATGAAATGTAACAGACCAATAACAATAATCTAAATCTCAACTTAATCTTACTTTTCATGAAAATATTATTTCTGCATAGAACGAATGTTGAGTACTATCTGTATATCAGCCACACTCGCGCCATCTTATTGTGCTCCTTTGACTCATTCTACTGTCCCAAACAATTCAAGCTCCATATTTCTCCTTACTTTATATTCAAAAATTTTGTGGGATCATAAAATATTTAAATCATCATATTAAGAAAAATGGATCTTTTGTGACCATTGCCTTAAGTTGGGACCATTTGACAATGTATTAAATGCTATAATGTACAAAAAATGCTTCAAAGTAGGAACACAGTTTTTTAAACATATGATTCGGAACATCGGGTATAACTTGCAAAATTGAAATTTGGATATGTATGTATATATGTGTGGTTCGTCTTTGTACTAAGTGACATCCAACTTCTTTGAAATAGTTATTTGCAGAAAGTAGAGAAGAGTTTTGGTCTAGGAAAGAAGGCAGCACGAATTACTGAGAATTTAAACCGTTCACATGCCTACGACTACTTGTCATTTATTGCTGCTTTGCTCGGTGCTCTTTGCCAGAAAGAAGCGGTATCCGGGGGTGATCTTTAATGCATCATGAGACTTCTCTAGTTCAAGTATCCTGGTGTTAAATTCCACGCGTGCTTTGGGTGCATCCTAGTAGGTTCTTATACAGCTTCAAAGGGAAAGTGGACACCCACGGTATGGCTTCATCCATTCAAATTATATCTAAATTTTTAATATATTTTGAAATTATGTCATTTTTCACTTAAAATGCATCTATTCCTTTTGTATTTGTTTCTCGTGTATCACATTTTTTCACCTCTCCTTAATTCCTAGATATATAAAACTAGAATGACAAGTAAATTAAAATGAAATGAATATTAGCTAGGCTCATTTATGGGTTTTTGGGGTATGTGTATGATATCTTGTATCTTGCCATCACGTGGCCGTGGGTACTTTAGTAACATAATATTGTGGAAAAAGTCCATTTTACCCCCTTAACAATTCACTTTTTCACACCTCTAACAAAATCTCTGCCCGATTTACTCTTCTGAACAATTCAAGTTGGTGCAATATACTCCAAATTCATGTTTGTCTCTTTTTATTTCTCTTTATACATATTGAATCTGAAGCTCAAATTTTCCATGATGGAAGCCGACATACAAACCTACATCAAAATAATTATAACATATTTTTCTGACATTATTCGAATGTATATATCATTAATTTCTATCAAACTATGTAAATAGTATGAAAAAATATGTATATATTTTTTAACATAGGTATATTGTGTCAACTATCTTTTTTAGCGAATGCGCATCACACGTATTTCAGTATTTCATTAGTAGGAAAGCAAACATGTACACTGTAGCCAGCGCAGGCTACACAAGGATAAAGACAGAGAAAAAAAATAAAGAAACTGCAATAAGAAACCCAAGAAAACCAAACTAACGCTAACACGACCACAGGGAGTGAGCCGCCGAGGAGGCAGGCAGGCTACAAGGCAACCGATAGAGCATGGAAACCCGCGGCGACCCATTGTGAGCCCTCGTCATGGATGGTTTGGATTATAGCTGCATCGGCTGCTTCACGGTGTGATCGGAGTCGAAATCCCGTGCGTTGCGCTCCTTCCAGATAAGCCACCATACCAAGACGACCAAAGTGTTTGAAAGCCTTGTGCAAGGCTTTGCTGACCCTCTTCCGGTTCGAATTCTACCACACGCCGAGCTCCTCGTCAAGCCCCGGCTGCAAGCGCTGGAGCTCACAAACCCGAAGGCGACAGGCCAAACCTCACAGCTAAAGACGCAAGAAAGCAGGAGGTGTGAAAGGGACTCATCAGCCTGCGTTGTGTTTCAAATTTGAGCTTTACATTCAATGTGTACGAGGAGAAACGAACACAATGATTTGTTTATGGAGTAAAATAGATTTTCTTTCCTATTATTATTGTCTGCGAATCGTAAATTTGATCTCTATATTATACTTTGTATTCTATTTGGACAGTGGTACAATGAATTCACCCCTTCTTATCTTGGTATGAAGATTGAGTTTTGATAGACGTTGATTTTTTTTGGTGAAACAACAAATTGCAAAAAGAAACTTGGAAGTGTATAAATAAATTTCATAAAACAACCAACACACCGTACCAGAATTGCTTTGACCCCAGGCAACCAATCATTAAGGCACATAATTGTAAATTGGATGTCTCCGAGGTTCTGGCGAATGCTTTGTTGAGCTAAGAAAAACGACTCCATATTCACAACCGTCCAAACGAGCAGATGTTCTTTTTCTAAAACCCTTCATCCATTGACGGAGAGCTGGATAAAGTGCCGAGGATTCCACTTTCTTGCATGATGTGCTGCTCGGAGGAAATCGCGATCGATGGAGAGTCAATTTCGCTGTAACAAACAGTTGGTTTGCCCGCTTCCACCACTACCAACCACTTACTGTGTCGACTCCGTTGTTTGTTCTGGATTTTTCATTCCAACTCAGGATATTTGGGAGGGTGACGAGCCGTCTCTCGCCCTGAACCAAAATAATCATATTGCAGCTAAGCGAGAACAAAAATAATCATATCAAATATTTGACAGGTCATGTTCCATTTGCCAAATATATATATATATAGTCGGTTGAGTACCTAATTAACTTCGATTTGTTATTAATTGGCCAGAAGGCTAATAGCGCGAGGACGGTATAGACGCTTCGCAAATGACAAAATTAAAGAAAGAATAAAAAAAAGGAAGCATCACGGATGCAATGGCCCGGAGCAGACCCGGGCGACCGCACGGGTGCGTGTCTGGACAGAGGAACTTCTTCCACGGGCCCCACCACAGCAAGCCGAGCGAGATCCTTAAACGAAACATAAAGGACCCACATGGCAGCTAAACCAGCACCCTCTCCATCAACATGAAAATGGCACTTGGGACCAGACATGTGGCTCCAAGAGATATGTCAAACTAAGTATTAGCACTTTTTAGGAACCAATAAAAAGTTACTGAGTACGCAGTTTTTACACTGA
>VSTD030001774.1:0-12615 GCA_008808055.3 Sporobolus alterniflorus | reverse complement strand
ATTTGTTTCAAGGGTCTAAACAGAGCAAAGCAACTCACTTCTAGACTTAGGATAATTTTCTAGAGTTTAGCTTAATGCTTAGCCCTTTTTAAAATTTAATATCTTCTTTGATCTTGGTTGTTAGTGTATACCTATCAACCAGATCATATTCCAATCTTCAGAGATCACCATGGATCAATCCTTGTCCAAAATCGAGCTCTCGTACATTTGGAGTAAGGATTTCAATTAGCCTATCAGACCACAATCCATTCAAATCAGTTTTCCTAGAATCCTTTGATTAATTCAAAATCCACGGAGATTTGGAAGAAGTTGCCAAATTGGATTTCATACCTCCATGCAAATTCCTGGATTTTGATCCCATTTCTAGATATTTTAATTAATTTCCTAAATTCAAAAACACACCTTGAATTCCCCAAATTTTAATTCAAAATCTGTTTTGAATATGAAGAATTTCCTTTGTATAAAGTTGTTCCCCTCTTCTAAACCTTCACAACCATATTATATTTCAAATTTTTTGAGCAAGTGAAGGTCCTTTTTTTATCAGTCAAAATTTAAATGAGTTTAAAATTTAAATTCAGAAACGGTTTGAATCACTTGACCAGTTTGAATGGATTCAAACTGGGGCACAATAGTCCCGGCCCACCTGTTGGTGCCTTTCCCCTCCATTGTTTCCTCCCCATGCAGCGTGGCAACGTGCGCCGCCCAGCGCCGCCGTGCCCGGGCCGGTGTCGCCGCCCCACCCTCAGCTCGAGAGCGAGCCGTGCCAGCCCCTTCCCCCCCCCTTTCCCTCCCTATTCTTTCCCCCCTCTGCTTCGACACAGCAACTGCCGAAAACTCCACCACACCGCCTTCTCCAGTTCACACGAGCCCAACCACCTAGGAGACCTTCAAACCGTCCCCCTACATCCGCTTTTTTCCTACTGTCCACCCTAGGTCATCGACAGGCCACCGCTTTCCTTTCCCCGGTGAGCGTCGCCTTCACCCAAGCTCCTTGCGATTTGAGCTGCCCCTCACCATCGTCCTCCTCCCGTGGAGCCGCAGGACCACCTCGGAGCCCAATGGAACCACCAGAGCACCGCAACTGATGCCGCCGCTGACCGCCATCCTCGGTGAGCACCTCCTCCAAGCCTTTTCCGACCAAATGGCTTTGCCCCTCATCTTCCCCTTGCCCCTCTGATGCTGCAAGTACCTTCCACCGCCACCGTTGGCCATCGGAGCTTCCTCGCCACCTCAAAACACCACCGCCCACCGCTGCAACCGCCCCCTCACCGTTGACTCGCCGCTTCGGTGAGCCCCCGTCCACATGACCTTGCCCTGCGGGTAGCCCACCTCCTGAGTGGCCGGGCTGGCCAGGCTGAAATAGCCATTGGGTTGGGCCAACAGTGCCAGGCCCCGGGCCAAATTCAAGCCCAACACTGTGCACCGTGTGTTCCAGTTTTTCGTTTTCATTCAAATTCCAGAAATTCATATAAACTTCTAAAATATGTAGAAAATACAATATGACTTAGAAAAATATGAAAAAAAATTCTATAGAATCCTTAAGAGCATATCAACACAGAGAACTTGACCTTACTCTAATTTGCTCCATAATGCATTGTACAACATTACAATAACTAAAATACTAAAGTATTTAGTTACAAATATTTATACTTGATAATACTCTGAATTTTTGCATGCATATGCATATCATGGCCAGTAGATCATACAAAAATTCCCATAATTAATGCCTGCTTAGAATAATTTCTAGGATTTAATCTTTGTTCCTGCAGTAAAGAAATTGCATAAAATAATTTATTCTTCAGAAAATATTGCTTCTTGGTGTAGAACTTTCTTTCACTATATAGGACCTGTAGAAAATGAGAGAGAAATATTAGATGCATATAGTGCACGTTATTAATTTTCTAAGCTGTAGATAAATTGCTAAAATACTAAAAATGTTAAGGGTAATTTAGTAAATAGCATATAGGGGTTAAGATGGTTAAGTTGCTCATGATCATGTAGCATATTCCTCTTTGAATCCTATACATTGCATTTATATTGGTGTCTCATACTTGCATTTTTGTGATAGACCATGTGGAGCAAGGACGTGAGGAACCGTTGGAGTCAGCACCAGTCGAGTACGCTAACCCCGAGCAGGACCAAGGCAAGCCCCGATGCATCCAACCCTATCCTTAGGTTTTGTTATAATTTTATCTTATTTTCTTTATGATTCTTGATTGTGCATTAGGTTGTAGGAGTTGAATTGATGCCCTAGTTGCATTAAGGTGACCTTCCAATGCACCCTTGTTGATCCTATGGCTAGAGATGAGTCGTTAGTTATGGCTAGGTGTAGATGTAGGTTACAGTAGATGTCCGAGTGGTCAGAAGACCATATGGCGGCCGTAGGTCTTTTTAAACTTAAATCTTGGATCCTGTGTTAGGTTCTTTGTTAAACTAGAGACCGGGCGGGGCCCATAGGTGGAAAGGAAAAACCATCGGTTGGAAGGTCAAGGAGTGGTGTGTGGAAAGTCAGCACCGTCAAGGTTGTAGCCCCCACCTGTGTCGGTTAAGGACCGATGGATTGGCTCCTGTCAGCAAGTATTGAACGTATCGATCACATACTGGTGTTATGGGCCCAGTAAGCTGATGTAGCTGTGTAACAACTTGGCTGAAACCTCTCTCCCCTACTCCAAGGCTGTCGTGAGGGAGGAAGAATGAGGTGACTCAAGGCGACGGCCAGGCCAGTTTGTCTTCGGTTGCCAAGACTTCTTCCGAGTGTAGGGGCATATTTTGATCTTGTGTGGACTAGCAAAAGGTTGTCTACGCGGACCACAGGAGATGTATGGTCCGAGACCATACGCAAATCAAGCGTAGAAAGTGTGTGGCATTTTGATTGGGTTTTCTCCCCTGTGGGGTGTACATCGATTCGAATGGCCGCGACTTTCGGATATGAGTATCGCTTGTTTGCGGTAGTCATCACGTAGCTAACTTAAGAAACTTAATGAGCATAATTGTAGTGATGTGTGTTGCTTAATATACTTAATTGTTTGCATCTCTTGTATGATTAGAGTAGGATGCCCCTTTCTTTTAAAATATTTTGATAGAGCTAAAACTTGAAAGTAAGGACTCACTCTTAGCGTGGGTTTGGCATAGTATAGAGCTCATCCCATGAAGCCTTGCATACTAGGAGTCGGCTGTTTATAGCCACATTAATGAGTAAATCTTACTGAGCTTTAGTTGCTTAGGCTTTGCCTTGATGTTGTTTACAGGTGTGCCTCTCTCTCCCTATCGGCATGAGCCGTTCTTGAGGTCAGCATCTTTAGGGTAAGGTGTCGTTCTAGACTGTGGAGTGTTCGCTTCCACAAAATGTATTTTATTCTCTCTTCTGCTTAAAACTCTATAATCGAATTCAAAACTTAAATTGTAATAAAGTTTAACTTTCAGAGCATTTCATATATTTCATTCTTCTATGTGATGTATTATGTGTCATTACTTCGGTAATGTCACCTCATAATGATCCTGGTTAGGACTAACCATACTTGCTTTAGGGTGGGATGTCACAAGTTATTTGCATTCGGGCACAACGCGGACCTGATAGAGGATCAGGTGGACGCCCTCTGGACCCAGACGTGCTCAGCCGTGGACTCGCTGGAGTCGTACGCCCTTCCTTTGGTTGCCTGCGGCTCTCCTAATGGCGCGGGGGTGTAGTGGTGGTAGTTTATGTCCTTTTTGCCTTGCTTTCGCCTTTATGTAAGTAGGGAACCCTGATGAATGAAAGCCTCACAACATCTAGATATGGTCATCTCTTGTTTGGTTTTCCTTTTTATGTTTGACAGTCCCGACAATCGCGAGAGCTTTGGGATAGAGGCGAGGAAGTGATCGATAAGATCAATTTGGTCGTGATGGAGAAGGGAAGAAGCAATGGGTTAGGAAGGAGATCCAGGCAATGCAGAAGTGAAGACAGAGTCAAAAATCGATCTAATTACAGTGGGGAGGATGTGTATCAACTTTCCATAGAGCCAGATCCGATTAAAGGTACCTGATTACCGATGAGGTCAAACAAGCATGTGAACCAAACAGTATCTTAATGTCTGTGTGATGTGATCATGGGGGAAATTGCTATTTTGGTACTCTCTCGTCAGAATATTATCTATATGATGAGCTTCTCTAAAATAGTACTCTAAACATGTGGACTTCAGCAAAATAGTATTTTACACTGTTTTTAGTTATTTTCTTTTCTTTTATTAACAGGTAACCACATGAAAGGGCGATACTACCCTCAGGGTCTTTTTCAGACTTTTTTGCGTGACACTACTGTATGTCGCATACACAACAGTGACTTTTTACATGGCACATCCGTATGTCCTAAGAGCGACTTTTTTGACTTATTGCAAAAAAAATGCAGAAACTAGACAACCATAATGAACATTTTATCCAACCATAATGAACAAATGCCTCCCTAGCCATTTGTTCTGCGTACTCGTCCTCACGCCTCAAACCTGAAAGCACGTAAACAAGTTCTTCCTTGCAAAGTTCAACCCTTCCTTCCTTCTCCCTTTCTTCCTGAATTTCTATTGAATCCCAATCTACTAATGGAGATGCTGGATCTGCTAACAGAACTAATGGACCCACCGGTGGATCTGATGCCTCTACCATCCTTATACTAAGTTCATGATTATCAGCCCGACTCCACAACATCCGAGGTAAGTGGGGACCGGTACCTAGCGAGCCAGGGTCTGGGTGAGGATTAGGGTGGCTGTTGGTATCCCATCATACCACTTAAAAATGCTGCTTTGAATAGGTCTATGTTGCTTGTTTAGGCTCTCCCCACTCTCTTATGCAGTAGGCTTCTGGGCCGCCACACACACGTCCTAGATAGGTGGGCTTCCACGCCACCATGTATGTCTAGGGCCGGACTCTGCAACATAGCCTCCCAACAAGGAAGGCTTCAAAGCCGTCACATGTCTCCGGACCCGAGGGTGGGCTTCTGTGTAGCCGCGTGTCCTCGGATCTGACAGCCTGCTACTTCGTCTCCGCCCTTCTGAGGGGCGGGCTCGAGGGGTGGACTCTTGAGCTATCGCGTGTCTTCAGACTCAGGGTGTGTTCCTGTGCAGTCACAAGTTCTTGGCCCTAGCATCTTGCTACTTCAACTCTGTCCTCCTGCAAGGAAGGCTCCTAAGCCGCCACGTGTCTCTGGACTCGGGGTGGGCTCCTACACAGCCACATGTCCCCGGATCAGACAACCTGCAACTTCATCTCCGCCCTCACGAGGAGCGGGATTCCGAGCTGCCACATGTCTCCAAACCCGGGGCACACTCGGTCATCATCATGCACTTTGACAAGGCGTGTTGCCACAGGTTAGAGCAGGCAGAGAACATTTATACCGGCACTTGGCAACCAAACTGCTACAACTACGAGTATGGTGTGTCCACTCCGTCGTGACAGCGACCGTCCATGTGCCTACTATGCTCTATCGAGTCAAGGCGGCACTCGTGTGCCGTGCGACAAGACAAGGCAGGCTGGGCCACTAAAGATGATAGTTGACATGCCAAAGTTGTCAGAAGTCGTTCGGACCAATATTGTATATACACTGTAGTGTGTTACCTCACACTATACACATGAATGATAGGGCATGTCCTGTCTTGACCGACACTCAACATACACTGCATGTAACTGATATCCTTGCTTTATAAAATGGCAGTGACCTCCACCCTTAGACATCATCTGCTCTCACATGCACTCAAGCCTCATGCATAGACACACTTGAGCTCCCTCACTCAGCTCTTGTTATAACCAACACATGGTGTTCTCAAGTAATATATCAAAGAGGGTGTAGAGTATTACATTGCGGCGGTCTAAACCTCTCTAAAACACACGTGTGTGTTCATGCTTGTTTGTCATCCTTGCTATTTTCCTTACTCAAGCGCCTAGCCCGCTCTCACTCATCTCATTGGGTAAAACTTAATCCCCTCTCCAGTACCAAGGGCGTACCCTAGTTCTTCAATAGCGGCGCTGGTGAGCACATGGTGAGCTTCGCCATGCCACCACTTGCGCTGGTGAGCACAGGGTGAGCTTCGTCGTGCCACCACTTGCTTCGTCCGTGCGTGCGTGGAGAACAAACTCCAGAGAGAAGAGTGAACAGAAAAGGACCTGTCAAGTCCATACAAACTACAAAACAGGCAAGGGAAGCAATCATTTCATGCTGTTGGAATTGGGAAAGAAAAAGGAAATGACGGTGAAAATCCTATTTTGGTGAAGCCTACACGTTGAGTAATATTTTAGAGAACCCATATTTAAAGTATCATCATTCTTGGGATACCAAAATAGCAAATTCATTGATGTGGAGTGCGGTTCCAAGCAGTGAACGTAGAACGAGTAGAATGCTGGATCTGGACTGGTGTGGAGGCATTACCTTTGTAGTGTCTTGCATGCTCTCTTTTTATATATAAATTTGGTAACGTGCCAGCATTTAATTGGTCGTTCTTTCACCTCCCAGTCTCACGTCTGCCTCATGCCTGTCTTCCACCTCTTCCCTCCTGCCCCCCTCTCACCTCCAGACTCAACCTCTCCGGCTCTACCTACCACCAGCGGTCGAGACGATGTCACTACCGTCTCGCCTTCCCACCGCACCGTCACCCATCACTGGTCTCCCACTGTCCCCCAGAACGTTTCTATTCTTATCGGCACCACCTCTCACCAACAAACTCAATCTCTAACCTCGATCTAGAACACATCACCACCATCGATACTAATCCACCATCTGATGTTGATCAACTCACGTCACTCACGACTCCACCACTACTGCTACTCTACTTCACTCCACTCCAAACCCCTCCTCTCAATTTGAGATGGCATCATGTTCAAAGTCCGAATCGACCATGTGAGCGAGTCGCGCAATTCGCGCCGCGCGACGGAATGATCGGTAGACTTTCCGATTTGTTAGGTAACTCGGCTGTGCATGCGTCACATCCAGTCATGAGCATGGTTGAAGGGATAAGACGGACAGATCGAGAGACCCTATCAATCCAATCCAGGCGGATCATTCCTGCTGCCTTCGCTTGGTCAGCCTGATGGCCCCACCCGTGAAGCAACCGGAAGTACCAATCAAACCGACAAGTGGGCCTGGTCTTACTTTTTCAGGCAGCGGCCCACGTGGCAGGTCAGAGCGTCAAACACGACACCGGGAAGCAGGAAGTCTCTACTGTTCGTTGCGTTGGGTACGGTCTGCCTGGGGGCGCGGTGCGAGTTGTAGCGCCAACTTGCTGTTGCCCGTACTGCTGCCACGTGATGTTGCTCTGCCCTGCCTTTCTGATTACCTACATTAACTAATGTGTTTGTGTCGGTTTTCTCGCCCCCATTTTAATTTCCTAATAAAATGGCTACATTTTCATTTCATAGAACATTCCAAAGAAATGACCGTATAATGCACACATTGTTCTGTTTGGGAGCACAATAGTTTTGAAGTTTTAAAGTAATACTGTGATATTTAAGAATAATATGGTATATTTTACAGAATACTGTTTGACAACTACCTTAAAAACTCTGTATTAAAAATCACAGTTTAGGTTGTACTATAATATTTTTGATGTATGTAAAATTGTGGTCTACATCAAAGTTTTTCTCCACCTTCAAGCATGTGCGGCTCTGGCTCTGGCTCCGGCTCCCGCCTTTCTCTTCCTCATGTCTCCCGCTTTTTCTCCCGTCATTTTTCTCTCCCCCAAATCCCCACAGGCCTAGCCGGCGCCACCGCGCCGCATCTGGATGTGACGATGGAGTCTCTCTCAACCGCCCGTGACTCCACACTCGACGACAAAGGTTCGCATTGTTCTTTTTTCCTTCTGACAGAGTAGCTAGGCAGCGCTTGGAGGAGCAACGAGGCGCACGGACTTGGTGAGTAGTGGTGGTTGGAGGCACGGCCACGGGAGAGGTTCGCATCGCTCAGATGCAGCCCCAAATGCCCAAGCAAGCTGAGCGTAAAGAAAGCCACGTTTGGGGCCAAAATCATTCGCAGCTTTACACTCAAGCAACAGTTTCATAAATCATTCCCCCATTTGGGGCCTAAGCAACAGATTCGTCATTCAAGCCCGAAGGATGAGAAAGCTGCAAATGATTTCAGGCATCGCCCAAGTCTTGTCCCTCCTTTCTCAGCTTTTAGACTTGCATGTTGAAAAAGGTAGAAAATATGAGTACACTTAGCCCAAGCATATCTTCTGTACAAAATCTATGTACGGATTTTCTTTAAGAAGAACAAACATACACTTATATTGGATTGAAGTCAATATAGAGCAATGACTGCAGAAGAAGCAACTAGGGAAGCATGCACTTATAGTCAATTTTCACCTTCAGAGACAAACTGCTGGGGAGGCATAAACTGGTAGGGATGCACATGCTTGTAGTGAGCCACAAACGTCTAAGGAGGAACAAACTGCTAAGGATACATCTGATTCAAAGAAATCTAAGAGTAACAATGGTGCTTCAATGGATGATCTAATTTCTTTGTGAAGAGAAGAGCTAGAAGCTACAAGGATCTTACAGAGATGGAACTTAATTGAAGCAAAGAAAACTAGAAAACAGTTATCCCTACAATGATCCATACAGTATGACAAAATGTATGAGAAAATTAAAGAATTTATCCCTTCCTCAAGTCGATAATCTTAAAGCTAGAGAGATATTCATGAGCTGTAATGAGATAAATCTTGCCGATGCTTTTATCAAGGGGTCAATTTTGAACTAATGCCAAGTTTGTTTATTTAGAAATCAGGTTGTTTACCTTTTACTCTTGTTTTCATGAAAGAGCTCATGTTATGGTTAGTTTTTTTTAGTAAATCCAAGAAAATCAACATGTTGAGGAGCATAAAACCTTGAGGCAGCTAGAAAATGCAACAACTTTTGGAGAATCAAACTGTGGCAGCTGGGATTTAGCATTTATTTTATTCTTTTTTTAATCTATTTGATCAGAGCTGTACTATGCTACTTCTATTTTGGATGTAACTTGTGGTGAAAATATTTTAATATTATCATGACATTCTGAAACTGTAATAGAAAAAACCATGGTATTCAAATACTGTACTGCCAAACAGTGCCTCAAAATGTTTGCCGGCGGGCGCGTTCCCGTTCTGACACGCGGCCTCCTCGTCGTCCCTAGCCACCACCACCAGCGCGGCTCCTTCCTTCCGAATTATCTAGTCCCCACTTGCCTTGCCACTAACCATAAGCAATCAACAGATAGTCTCCCACTAATCAGCACTCAAAAAGAAACGTTTTTTCTGATCAATCAATCAGTGAGAGGAGGGGGAGGGGAAGGGGAAGCAGGAGGAACAAAAGCCCCGCCGAGAGACTACACAACTACAATACGAGGCAGAGATCTGATTGCCTTGCCTGCCTCCTTATCTCCTCCTTCCTCCCTTCTCGTTTTCCGCGGTATCCTCTCCCGATTCTGCTCGTCCACCCATCGTTTCGAGCCATTGTTGCTTCGCTCTTCTTTCCTTGTCTAGTGGTAGTGGATCCGTTCTTGGTTCTTGCAAGCTTCGGTTCGCCCGGCATGCGGGTTCGGGGTCTGGTTGGTAGCGGCAAATCCGGCTTGAGTTGGTCTTACTCTTCTCCTCCCAATCGTTTGGGCATGGCTTCTTGACCGTGCCGGAGCTTCCTGCCGTTCGAAGCGCGGTTGGTGCATACCGCGTCCGGAGCTTAAGTAATGGCGTCCAGCAGGGACTTACTGGGCGCGTTCGGCGCCGCTGGGGCGCCGCGGGACGACGCGGCCGGCGGCGAGTCAGACGACATTGAGCTCAGCCTCGGCCTGTCCCTGGGCGGCCGCTTCGGCACGGAGGCCAAGCGCCAGCGCCTGGCGCGCTCCTCCTCCATCGCCTCCGTCTGCTCGGTCTCCTCCCTGGCCGGGGACCGCGACGCCGACCCGGCGCCGCTGCTGCGGACGAGCTCGCTGCCCACGGAGACCGAGGAGGAGCGCTGGCGCCGCCGCGAGATGCAGAGCCGGCGCCGCCTCGAGGCCCGCCGGAAGCGCGTCGAGCGGCGGAACTCCATGGGATCCACTTCCTCCTCCAGCCCGGTGAAGCCCGGCGGCGACGCCGCCAACGGGTTCCAGTTGAGGACATCGACTGGGTCGCAGGGGAGCACCTCGGTCACCACCACGGTGCAAGGTATAGAGACACGCGTCACATTATCTCCTACGGTCCGATCCTTTGTTGATGCCTCCTATTTCGTCATTGTTCAATTCCTTATGTTCATTTTCTCAAAAAAGTAAAATAAAAAATCCTTGTGTTCATTTCATTTTATAATTTCGTTGGCACTCGATTGTTTAAAAGTTCCAACTGGCTACAATACTGATGCGTCGGTTAGTGTTGGCTGTATGTGCCATACATGGGCACTAGATGATTTGGGCTGAAATTGTGATATATACTGAGCCAGTGACATCTAATTCTCCTCCCAAACCACTAATCCAAACTTGTGTTCTACCTTTTTGTTTTTTGCTTTTTTTAAGAAACACAGTACAAACGTAGATACTCATAGCAATCATATGAACATACGCACGTACACCCTACTCCTATGAGCACCTCTGAAAGACTGAGTCGGCTTAATCTTGAGATTCATGAAATCGATCATCAAGAGCGTCTCGTTGTCGACGGGACATTACCTCCCACTGAAAGAATAATTAGCCGTAAATGTAACACTCATGTCAAATCTAAGATTTCAATCTAGGTGAGTTAGTTCCACCACTAGAAGTCTAACCAGCTGGGCTAAGCCTACTCTGTGTGTTCTACCTTTTGTTGCCTTCCACTATTCAGCATTCAGCAGCACCAGCCTCTCCTCAACTTCATTGTGATATCAGCAGCACCCATTCCACAATTTATGTATGCCACACTGACGAGTTTTGCAAATTTGGATCAAAATATTGGAAACTGAGTATGTTATTTGAGGGACATATTATATTTTGTATTCAGGTGTTGTCATTGACAAAATGAATTGTTGTAGTGGAAAAGGAGATGGTGCTTAATTAACATTCAACTGTACCTCCAGTTTCTTCCTGCATTTTTCCGTCAAGGAATATCAAATTCTTGTCCGTCTTCCCAGGTCTTGCTGGAAGTGCAGTAGTGCAGATCACAGACGCTAGGAGCATATCAGCCTCTGATAATAATACCAAGCAGAGTAATGTGCTTCCTCCTACATCATCTGGGAAGCCACTAAACGGCACTGCAACAGAGCAGCCACGGCTGCGGACGCTTGGATCTCTGACAACGGGAACTAGCAGCAACAGCGGCGACATGAGGAAGATCATGATGGAAGACATGCCAATGGTGTCATCCAAGGTGGAAGGACCTAATGGCAAGAGAATTGAAGGCTTCCTGTACAGGTACAAGAATGGCGAGGATGTGAGGATAGTCTGTGTATGCCATGGTAGCTTCCTCACACCCGCAGAGTTTGTGAAGCATGCTGGTGGCGGTGACGTCTCAAATCCACTCAGGCATATTGTGGTCAACCCATCGCCGTCGGTGTATTTGTAACCATATACTACTCCTAGAGAGGTTGTCGGTGTTGTAACCTGCAGGCTCCCAATTTCCGTGAGCAGTTCATCAGAATTGTGTATCTGTGTTTTGCATAATTCAGAGAATGACAGCAAATTCATATCATATGGAAATATTGATATTTTTTTTACAAATATTAGAGGATTTAGTTGGACTAAGATGTGAGCCATGTCTAGCCCCTGGGAGAAAGCTTGGCTTTTTTCTTAGAAATTGCTGGTGCCGACTTAAGAACAAGAAACCACCAGGGCCGTAGTAGCAGTTTCTTTGAATTTACCTAAATTATTGTCAACTCATCAGTTTTCCTTTAAATCATTTAAACAACTCAGTTTTTTTTCTTCTAAAATGGTCAAATTCATTATTCAGGAATAAGTTTATTGCAATTTCTTGAATTGTAACTTTTGATTGGCATGTCTGCGAATCAAACCAGAGGTAGCAGTATCATGACCCATATTTTCTACCTGTGCGTGCAAAATACTCCCTCAAATTGTTGGCGCTGATGTAGTATTTACATGTTCATCGACTTAACATGATGTGCCATTACTCAGTTCAAGCTCAAAGAGAAAGGGTGTTATAGGGATTCACGACTGTACATGAAAATAAAAAACGTTTGTGCAAAATCAAGAAAAATCAGGAATACAACAAAATTAATCACTTAGTAATTAAAATAGTATGAAGAAAAATGGGTCACAGAAACCAATAACTGTAGAAGCTAACACACGTACCAAAATTGTTATCACTGCATCCATTTTACCATCGTGTACAAAAAAAATCCCTAGGAAAACATAACATGCCTAAGCCTTGGCTACTTTTTTCCTACCAGTCTTTGATTTCATGCTTTTCCTTTTCTGCTTCTTGTATTCCTTGTACATACTTATGGATGACATTGTGTGGTTCAACTCGGCTCTTAACCTCTCATTCTCTGAGAAGCCCTTAAGTACTGCAAAATGATTCTCCAACTTCTCCGTCAGGTCATCTTCATCCACTGAGCATTCTGCCTTCTTAAGCACATCTGCGCTCAAACATACAAACTCCTTTCCACGCCGTTTCCTTTTGCAATTCAGTGACAATGCTTTGCTGGGTGGTTTTGATAATTCTTGCT
>VSTD030001773.1:0-12616 GCA_008808055.3 Sporobolus alterniflorus | reverse complement strand
GTTTTATGTTTTACTTGATTGTGCATTAAGTCTATAGGAATTGGATGACAATCTAATTGCATTAGGAGCTACCTTTCTGGTTACCTTTGTTAACCCCATCTCTTGGTGGAATATCGTTAGCTCATGCTATACTTAGATGTTAGATTCCACAGTAGAAGTTGAGTGAAGGCTCCCACTAGTGAGATTTAGGGTTTGTTCCCTCTGTAGATCATTTGGTAATTGTTGGATGGTTAACCTGAGACCGGGTGGGGTCCTTAGGTGGAAAGCGGAGGACCATCGGTTGGGAAGCTCGGTGAGTACGATGTGGCAAGCTGGCAACTCTAAGGTTGTATCCCTCACCTGTGTCGGTTAAGTACCGATGGGTTGGCGCCCGCGAGCAAGTATTGAACATACTGATCGCATGCTAGTGATGTGGCACAATAAGCTTAGTATACTACCATCAATAGATGTTTGGCTTAAGCGCACTGCTTCAATGGTTGTGTTGGGAGAGAAACTGAGGTGGGTCCCTGAGCCACTCAGCCGGGCTGAGATGTGGAGTCGATAGTACTTTTTCTTGGGAGCAGTGCATCCGTCCAATTCTGTTGACGACTAGCGAAAGGTTGCTATACGTGGATCACGTGAGATACGTATGGTCGAGGGCCATATGCGGACCGAGCTTAGAATGCGTGTGGCGTGTTGATCTGATTTTCCCTGCAGGGTGTACATCGATTCGAATCGCTGTGACTCTCGAATATGAGTAATCGCTTGTTTGTTGCCATCAACACATAGCAAATTAATATAATAATGTTTAATAATAAATTATATTTATGCTTTACTTTAATAACTTATATTGCAACTCTTGTTTGGCTTAGTTCAATTTTACCTTGCTTAAAGTATAATTAACTTAGCTCTTATGTTAAAGCTTAATTATTATAGTCTAGATGCTAAAACTTGAAAGCAAGGATCTACACTTAGCGCGTGTTTGGCATAGAAATAGAGTTTATCCCTTTAAGCCTTGCATGCTAGGAGTCAGCTGTTTATGACCATGTTGACAGGTCAGTCTTGCTGTGCTTTAGTTGCTCAGGCTTTGCCTTATTGTTGTTTTGCAGGTGTGTTTCCCTCTCTCCCTTTTGGCTTGAGCCATTTCTGAGGTCGGCATCTCTAGGATAATGTGTCATTCTTGATCGATGAGTGTTTCACTTTCGCAAATCATTTTTATTCATCTTTCTTCTGCTCAAACTCTATTATCGAATTCAAAACTTAATTTATAATAAAGTTTAACTTTCATAGCATTTCATGTGTTTAATTCTTGTATGTGTTGTATTATACATCATTACTTCAGTAATAGCACCCCGTAATGATCCTGGTTAGGACTAAACATCCTTGCTTAAGGGTGGGATGTCACAAAGGTGAACAAGGGTGATGAAGGTGACCTGGGAGTGCTGGTCACTCCAACTATGAAGACTCTTAAAAGAAGTAAGCATAGAGAGCGCTCGGTAGATGTCTAGCTGAGGTTCCTCTGCGAACATGTCTAGCATGGGAGGATCCTCTACGAACATGTCTAGCCAAGGTGGCCGTGGTACATACCGTGGTCGTGGTGGCAGACATGGCCACGGTGGTGGACGCGGTCGCTGTGGCCAGGACAAGTTCAACAACAACAATACTGGTCGTGGCGGCGAACACATTTCTGATGGACACGACAACAACAATCACACCCGTCCTACATGCCAAGTGTATAAGATGTTTGGTCATACTACGGATCGGTGCTGGCATCGGTTCGATGAAGATTATGTGCCTGAGGATAGGCATGCAACTGCTACAAAACATGCTTTCAATGACAACAATTGGTACACCAATTCAGGTGCTACTGACGTTATCATAGGAGATCTAGAGAAACTGGCTATCCGTGACAAATATACGGGTAACGATCAGATCCATACCGCTAGTGGTTCAGGTATGAACATTAAACATATTGGTTATAGCACTATTCATACTCCATCTCATCAGCTTATGCTTAATAAAATCCTTCATGTCCCACAAGCCTCCAAGAATCTTATATATGTTCATCGTCTTGCTTCTGACAATAATGTCTTTCTTGAATTTCACACTCGTTTTCTTTTGTATCAAGGATCTAGACATGAGGAACATGCTATTTAAAGGGCTGTGCCAAGGGGGTCTCTACCCTCTTCCTACTTCATTCTTCAAGAAGTTAGCATTTGGAGTCAATAAATTAGCTTGTGGGGTTGTCAAACCATCCATTGATAGGTGGCATAGTCATCTTGGTCATCCTGCCACCCCTATTGTTTAGAGAGTCATTAGAGATTTTAAGTTGCCTTGTCTCGTTCAAGAAAAGACAGATTCAATGTGTAATGCTTGTCAGCAAGCTAAAAGTCATCAACTTCCCTATCCTACATCTACTAGTATTCCTAATCATCCTTTTGAGCTTGTGTTTTCTGATGTTTGGGGGGTTGCTCCTGAATTTGCTGATCATTTTAAATACTATGTGAGCTTTATTGATGACTCTAGTAAGTTCACCTGGATCTACCTTATCAAATTCAAGTCTGAGGTTCTTAAAAAATTTCATGAATTTCAAGCCCTTGTTGAGAGGCTCTTTGATCGAAAGATTATTGCTATGCAAACTGATTGGGGTGCTAAATATGAAAAGCTTAATTCCTTTTTCACTAAGATTGCATCTTTCACCTTGTTTCATGTCCTCATGCTCACCAACAGAACAGCGCAGCGGAAAGGAAGCACTGGCATATAGTTGAAGTTGGGCTTTCCTTGTTGGTGCATGCCCACATGCCGCTTAAATATTGGGACGAGGCATTCCATGCTACCACATTTCTCATTAATCGCACTTTGAGCAAGGTGATTAACTTCATGACTCCTCTAGAATGCCTCTTCCATATCAAACCTAACTATTCTGCCATTCGAACATTTGGTTGCTCCTGCTAGCCACATCTACGACTGTTTAATACTCACAAGCTAGAATTCTGTCCAAAAGAATGTGTGTTCTTAGGGTATAGCAATAGACACAAGGGCTTCAAATGTCTTGATCTATTCACTGGCCGCATGTATATTTTGTGGGATGTCATTTTCGATGAGAATGTTTTTCCCTTTGCTAAACTTCATCCAAATGCCGGTCCTAGACTACGGTCTGAAATCCTACTCCTTCCACCATCATTGGCAAATTCGTCCACTTGAGATGAATATGCTACTAACCATATGTCTAATGCAAAAAATTATGGTGGAAATTATGAAGAATTTCAGGTCCAACAACAAATTACAACAGCTAACAGGAGGCTTGACACGGGCACAACTATTAGTGAAGATCCTCCTGCATCTGTACCAGATCGAATCCCAGCATCTGCACCAACCTTGCCTTCAGCGCCTGCATCAACATCATCTTCAATGCCTGATTTGACAGTAGGAGCACGCACAGTCGACGTGTGGCCCATCCCGGGGTCGCGAGCATCAAATGATGCACTCTCGCCACGACATACCGACGCGTGTCCTACACCATCCACTCCATCAGCTGCACCGGGGACATCTACATCTCCACCAGTCGACATGTGCCCTGCTTCTCCCGTGCAGGCTCGTACATCTTTGCCACATGCCTCCACATTGGGGTCTACCATTGGCGCAAACACAATCTCGTCTACACCAGACACCGATTCTCTTGATTCTCCTGCACCTGGGCAGGGGGTTGCTAGATCTTCTGTGCCTTCAGATCTGGTTTTGGTTTCATCTCCTGAAGCTACTCCTGCACTGTAGAATCAACGACCTTAGACTCATCTTCAAGGTGGAATTCACAAGCCAAAGGTATATACAGATGGTACAATACATTATGGATGTTTTGCCACTACTGATAATTAACCTTGCAACATTAATGAGAGATTAGCAAATTGAAATTGGAAACAAGCAATGGATAGTGAGTTTCTTCCTCTTCAAAAGAATAGAACTTGGCATCTAGTTCAACCTCAAAAAGGAAGCAATATCATTGATTGTAAATGGTTTTATAAGATTAAAAGAAAAGCTAATGACAGTCTAGATAGGTACAAAGCTAGGCTAGTGGCAAAAGGGTTTAAGCAATGGTATGAAATTGATTATGAAGATACTTTTAACCCTATGATTAAGTGCACTACTATTAGAGTCATTTTGTCCATTGTAGTCTCAAAAGGCTGGCACTTGTGCCAATTGGATGTCCAAAATGCCTTTTTACATGGTAACTTAGAAGAAGCCGTGTACATGAGACAACCTCCAGGCTATGAGGATAAGCAGCTGCCAAATTATGTATGTAAACTTGATAAAGCTCTATATGGGTTCAAGCAGGCTCCCAGGGCGTGGTACTCTCGGCTAAGTACAAAATTATGTGCCCTTGGATTTATGCCTTCCAAAGCTAACACATCCCTGTTTTATCTTAACACCAATGATGCTACAATGTTTGTTTTAGTCTATGTGGATGATATCATTATAGTCAGCTCTAATCAGAAGGCAACCGAGGGATTGTTGAGTCAGCTAAGCAAGGGATTGGCCTTGAAGGACCTGGAGGATCTTCATTACTTTCTTGGCATTGAAGTTATCAAGGTAACATATGGTATTGTCCTTAGTCAAGGTATGCCTCTGATATCTTGCAGCGTGCCGGCATGGGAAATTGCAAACCAGTCTATTCGTCCATGACAACAAGTGAGAAACTATCTATTCATGAAGGGGCACCCTTGGGACTGAATGATGCCACTCAGTACCGAAGTGCAGTTGGTGCTTTGTAGTATTTGACTCTCACACGGCCAGATATCTTCTTTGCCGTAAACAAGGTGTGTCAATTTTTACATTCTCCAACTACAATCCATTGGGCAACAATCAAAAGAATTATGAGGTACATAAAGTATACTACTTGCCTTGGTCTTAAAATATCATAGTGTCGATCACTACTTGTTAGTGGGTTTTCAAATGCAGATTGAGCAGGCTCACTTGATGATAGAAGATCTACTGAGGATATGCTATATTCATAGGGACAAATCTTGTATCCTGGAGTGCTAGAAAGCAAAATACCGTATCAAGGTCCAGTATAGAAGTGGAATACAAGTCAGCTGCAAATACAACAGTAGAAATAATGTGGATACAAACTCTCATGCATGAGATACAAGTTCCCTGCCCATCCACGGCTAAGCTATGGTGTGATAACATTGGTGCTAAATATTTATATGGTAATTCTGTTTTTCATGCTAGGACAAAACACATCGAAGTGGATTATCACTTTGTACAAGAAAGGGTAGCTAAGAAGCTCCTGGATATTGACTTTGTTCCATCACGTGACCAAGTGGCCGGCGGCTTCACAAAGCCCCTTCTAGTTCGGCAGCTAGAGAATTTTAAACACAATCTTAATCTTACACAGTTATGATTGAGGGGGAATATTAGATGGCTTAGCACTGAAGTATAGTCAGGTCTGTTCCTGTACCGAGTCTGTTGTGCACGATAGGATAGATCAGATAAGATAGCTATCCTGCTGTTCAGATGTAACAAACTCTTGTTATAAACCACAAGAGGGGTGTTTCCCCTCTATATATTAACACGGAACGCGCCAGGCCAAGGAAATCAGCATTTACCACAAACTTTCGCACCTGTGGTACTTTACACTTTTGCCTCGGGATCTCTCTTTCCTTGCCTTGGACAGAACTTCGCCCGACAAACTCCATCAATTACAACGCTCTTTCCATTGTCACTTAGCCTGTGGGTTGTGATTCCCAACATGTAGTGAGTAGTGACTCACCGTAGCTTACCAGGAAATGAGCTTAACGATTGAGCCTGTAACCGTACCATGAATCATGTCATTGCGCAGGTGTCATGCCCTCCATAGCAGGAGGAGTACCTTCGCTTTCAGTTCTTCATCTGCTCGGATTATTATTTTATAGTTCCAGAATATAAAGTAAAATTTTAACAATTTTAAAGTTGCTTTAAAAGGAGGGGCAGTATTTGGAAATACATGGAAATCATTGCTACCTGGCAAGGCAACTATCCTTACAATATTTTGTTGATGACTAAATTTGGCAAGACTCAAAATTCTAGATGGTTCAGTTTCTGGTTTCGGACAATCCGATTTTGACAGTTTCAGGATTAAGTCAAGGAAGAAGCTAAACATGAAGATTCAAGATGATTTGAAGCATGGAAAGGGGAAGCAAGACATCAAGGGACCAAGGCAGAAGAAAATTCAAACCTAAAGACGAAATTGCAAAAACCGGATGTTCCGATTTGGGATTCCGGATGGTCCGATTTTTCGTCAGATTAGAGTTTGAGATTTAGTTTTTTGGAAAGATTCTTCCATTTTAGTATCAAAGAGGTATGTCATGCTGCCTATATATACATAGGTCCCGGCTGATTGATGTATCCAACAATCGAATCTATACAATTTACATATTCTCTCATTTTGGCCCTAGTTTTCTTCTACTTTTCATTTTCTTGCAATTAGATCTATTAGTTGCCACTACAATCCCTTGCGTTGTCATGGTTCTTGTCTATCTTTTGTCCAGACGTTGCTTGGTCGAAGGAGAAGCTCCCTCGTCGAGTGTCACGGGCACCCTTGACTGCCATTGGAATCGATAAAACTGGATAGTTCGATTTGCCAAACCAGATAGATAGTCCAGTTTTTCCTATTTGGAGTAGGAGCTTCCGACTCTTATTCAATTTGTGTGCCAACATATTTTGGCGACTCCGTTGGAGAATCGACTACTTCAAACACTTCAAGCATGAAGAAAGGAGGCTCCGACGTCAACGGATCCGATCTCAACAAGGATAACATCACCAAGCCTACCTTCAACACCTTGACGGAGGAGGATCGTAAGACGCTCGAGGCTTATCACGTGGAGGTAGATGAGCTCTTTTACTCGTGTTATGAGGTAACGCAATAGGGGTACTTATCACTTTCTCTCGAAGATGTTTAATCTATGATTAATTCTGCATTAGAGAGACAAGCAAACAACAACGATGAATTGATGCATATATTGATAGAAGAACGAGATGGGAAAAAACTTGTAAATTCTAATGTCAATCCTTATTCTTCTTCTTGCGCTTTTAATTTTCTTAAACAAATTCCCAACCAAGTGGCACATCGGCAGGTGGCACATCAGAGCCAAACCCATCAGCCCAGCCGATGAACCACTTTTACAGTCGAACTACCGTTGATAGTTCGGCTTCTATCAGTGAGATGCCGCAATAAACTACAGCCAACATGTTCGGGCAAGGGTACACACATAGTGCACCTAGCTTTTCTATGCCAAACCCTGGTTTGGCCCCATACACTTCCGGGTGTAACGGTCGGACATACACCAATACCAACGGCAACAACCAAGCCCCGTATTTCATCGTAGCTTACACTGACCCCATCCCACTACTCGGCAATTCAGCGGGATTCTTGCCAAACTACGCCTACTACAATGCGACACATAACAACGCACAAGGCCCATCAGAATTCAGTGGCTTTGGTTACGAGACTCCGCCGCAATTCCCGTTTAGACCATAGCCAGTTGAGATGACGCCCAGTCGAGCCACGACCGAGCCGTGCACGGATCCCAATAACCTCATAAATCAATTGGCTACTATTTTGAGAGAGTCCTTTGGCATAGAACCCAAAGGTCGGGGGTGCATTTATCAAAAACATTACCTCGATTACTATGACCAACTCTCTTATCCTATAGAATATATAGTTCCTAAATTCTCAAAATTTAGTGGGGAAGATGGCAAAACCACATTAGAGCATGTTGGCCAATTTATTTTACAATGTGGCGAGGCTAGTGCTAATGACGCCCTAAAATTAAGAATGTTTCCTTTATCTTTATTTGACACTGCTTTTATTTGGTTTACTTCTCTCGCTCTTAATTATATTTTTACATAGGCTAATTTAGAATGAAAATTTTATGAGTACTTTTATTCTAGAGATACTGAGCTTAGATTGTCACATCTTACTGTCATTAAACAAAAGCATAATGAGCATGTCACCAATTATATTAGGAGGTTTAGGGATACTACAAATCAGTGCTTTAATTTGAATATTTCTGATAAAGATCTAACTGGTTTGGATTGTTCAGGATTGTCTCCACACCTGAAAGAAAAATTAGAGAGTCACATCTTTTGCAATATGTTAGCCAAGTCTTAGAAATGGCTCTGGATTGTGAAAGCCGAGCCAAAGACTCTAGAGGTTGCACTAGGAGTGGTGATAAATCTAGAAACAAGCATCATGCTAACATGATCGAGTATAGCAGCGTGTCGTCGGATGATGAGGAAGCCAACATGTGCGTAGCCGAATGGAATTGGGTCTTGAAATCTAAACCATTCGTTTGCTCTAGCGTGAAGCCGGCTACTAAAATTCACCATGATGAAATGTGCTATACTTTTGACGTTGCTAAATGTTATAGGATCTTTGATTATTTGTTGCAGGAAAAACAAATTAAACTACCAAGTAATCATGTTGTACCGTCACCGAAACATCCAAAAAAATATGCATATTGTAAATGGCATAATTCCTATTCTCATGCTACTAATGATTGCAATGTTTTCCATCGTCAGATTGAATCGGCCATAAACAAAAAATGATTGAAATTTGTAGAGAGCCCCCAAATGAAGCTCGACAAAGACCCGTTCCCAGTGAACATCAACATTGTTGAGCTCAATGGGAAGAGCGTCCTGGTTTGGCCATCACAGGCTGAGTCGACCAAAGGTAAAGATGTCATCATAGGAGAAGAGAGGCCACTAAGGATTATCAAGCCAAAAAAATACAAAGGATGGCCAATGGCAGAAGAATGAAAGGATCAAGCCGCAACAATGCCCAAAGACCTCTTTGACATCCTCATGGTCAAGTATAAGGAAGGCAGGGCTAGCAACAGGGAGCATGAAAACTGGACCATCTGGAATGCCAAACTGGACAACCCGATTTCCCTGAGTCAGGCTAGCATGTCTGCAACAGAGAGCTCATCCAACAAGTGATCCAAGATACCACCACGGAGAAATTAAGAAGGTTGGGATCATCATCAATGGGATTATCATCTGACACCTTACTTCCCGATCGGGCAACCGATGCTTGGGCCATAGGGGCCTCCACCGATGATGTATCCACCTTGTCCATCTTGGGTAGGGTGGTACTGACCGTGGGCTCCATTGATGATGCACTTTCACTCAGGATGGTCAGGAGCAACTGGAGGTTATGATCAAATGGGCTACTATGCAGAAGATGACCGCTACGGAAGCATTGATCAGCCGCATGACACGAGGACCCCCAGGCTGAAAAATTGGATGGTCCAGAACCCCAAACTGGATGGTCCGTTTTCCCTGAAGAGGATAGAGACTCTAGGGCAGCCACACAAGCAATGGGTGTGGAAATCAAAGGTTACTCAGAGTTCACGGGGTAGTCAGGGTGGGCCGAGGGGTGGAACTTTGATCAATGATGGGGTGGAGCGCAGCATGGAGACGAGCCCAGTGGAGGTTGCAGCAGAGCAGAACAAGGCCCAAGGTGAGAAGATGGAGATCAGGGCTGAAGCAGGGACCAGTTTACTACAGCGCCAAACTGGATAGTCCAGTTTACCAAATCAGACCATTCGGTTTCTCTGGATTTAGGACAAAAGAGGATCTCGAGGACTACCTCACCCAGGACGGCACCAACACCTCGTTGGTGTCCTCCAGGACTCACACCTAGCTAGAGGAGGAGGATCCAGAGGGTGAGGGCACAAAATCTAAGGGAAGAAGCGGTCGAGAAGGAAAGAGATGAGCACTTCAACACTATTCGACCTATAATCCCGATGAAGCAATAATGGAGGGTGAAGGAGAAGGCCAGCATGCCCACACTCACAACCTTGAATGATGACATGGACTTGTTGGATGATGATGAATCTCAATTGATCAAGGACAGGTCTACGCCACTGACCGGTATGGATATCAACATGGTCTTCACGTTGCCGGCCAAGTTTAGGGGTGTCGAGGAGGAGATCGCTTAGATGTGCCTTGGTCCCAAGGAGGTCGTGCTCAAGAAGCCCAAGGAGTTGAGCCAGCAGTTGAAGCCTTTTTATGTTTGAGGTCATATCGACGGGAGGCCGATTTCTAGGATTGTCGATGGTGGAGCTGTCATCAACCTAATATTGTATTCCGTGTTCAAGAAGTTTGGAAGGGAAGATGATGAGCTCGTGAAGGCCAACTTGGCATTGAACAGCGTGGGGGGCAACCTAATGGAGGCTAGAGGCATTGTCTCCATGGAGCTCACCGTAGGGAGCAAGTCACTCACTACTGTGTTCTTCGTCGTCGATGTGCAAGGTAACTATAGTGTTATTCTTCGTCATGATTAGATTCACGTCAATCGTTGTGTTCCTTCTACTTTGCACTAGTTTTTGATTCAGTTGATCGATGATGAGATCGAGGAGGTACATGCAGACGCATCAACTTACATTTCTCTAGCCGATGCCACAACCGACTGGCAGCATGGGAGCACCCAGTGCCTATCGGAGAAGGATCTTTTAGGCTATGACTTTCTTAGCGTTATAAAGGATGGATTTGTACGTATGTCCATGCAGCCGACTTCCAAAGCTCGGTTCAGCGATGTAATTTTTCGATGAGTGCACTATAAAACCTCGTGTTATGAACTCCCTAATCTTTGTCATTGGTGTCTTAATCATGCATCGATTCCATTGGGTAATCAATTTCTAGCAAACCAAAGAAATTCAAATCATTTTCAATTTAATTCCTTAAAGGAAAGCTAAGAAATTCCCAAACTTGGAACCCCAAATTCATGAGTTTATGTGTCATCCAAGTGCAATCATGAGCTTCTTGTTCAAATTTCATCAATTCTTGAATATTCCAATCAAATTCCATCAAATTCTGTTGAATTTCAAACTCTAGAGCTTCCTTGAATTTTAATTCAAATTTTATTCATATTTTGAAGAAGTTTCAATAAGGAAAGTTGTTCCTTATTTAATTCCCTGCTGAACCATATTTTATTTAAATTTTTTTGAGTTTGGGAACACCTCCATTTGGTGGATTCAAATTCAGGATAGTTTAAATTTTTTGAATTAACTCGGAAAGAATACTATTCATCAGGCCAGGCCCACGCCAGTCAGCCCACAATGGCCCACGTGCCCGGACCCCCCCCTGTGACATCCTCTACTGTATCAGTGCCGCTCGCCTTGAGCCTCGTGCGACACGCTACCGACCCCCCTCTCTCTTAACCGCGAGCCCAACCGGACCCCCTCCCTAATCTTCCTCTCTCCTTCGGTTAAGATCGCTGGCTCCGCCTCCTTGAAAACTCTTCCCCATCACGCACAAGTCTTCCCCTCCTCATTTTTCTCCGTTCCAACACCGCAAGTCACGACCCCGCTCCACGTTGGCACCATTTGTCTAGCCCCCGGCGCCGGAGCTCACCAGATTTTGAGGAAACACGCTAGAGCGTCGCTGCTACCGCAATTGCGGGTGAGAGCCGCCAACACTCGGTATTTCTTCAATTGGAGCTGCCCCTCATGCCCTCTCTCTTGCGCGGAGCTGCAGGAACCCCTCCCCACCACTGGCGACCACCGAATCACCGTCGCCACCCCTTCTATCACCTCGCTGGTGCCACATTACCACGGTGAGCATCACCGCCTATCTTGTTGCCTGGCGCCTCCCCCTCACCGCCATGTCCTCGGGGGGTGCGCCACCGTGGCGCTGCGCGCTTGGCCACGACGTGGTGATCGCGCTACGTCGCGCTTGGCCGCATAGGCCTGGTCAGCTTAATCAGCCGGTTTAGGCCATGGGCTGTGCCCCGCATGAAGGCCCTGGACCGAAAAGTGGCCTGTTACTGTGCCTGGGTTGTTCAATATTTTGAATTCTTTTTTTCCAATAAAAATTCCCTGAAATTCCTTTAAGGTTCTAAAATGCATATAAAATATAATAAATATTGGAAAAATACAAAATAAATTTCTTTGGAATCCTCTAGAGTAGATCTATGCATTATACCTGACCGAATCTATATTTGTGCATTATTGACTTGGACAAAATTCCAAGAATCTAGATCTTTAAGAAATTAATTAAAAAAATATATACAAAATTAAAACTTTAAATTGTGCATCAATGTTCATGTCATATTCATTTGCTTGTACAAAATAGCTTATATTTATTTTTTGTTTAGATTAATTGTTATGATTTAATCTCTGTTTTTGCAGTAAATAAATTGTAGTAAATTGAATATGCTTAGAATGCTTATAAGTATTTAGTAAAATAATTATTCTTGGTAGAATGCTTCCTCTTGATGTTTAGAACCTGCATAAAATCAGAGAGAATGGTTAGATTGATAAATCTCATGTTATTAATTTTATAGTGTTTAGTTAAATAGTTAATAAATAGAAAAGCTTATAAGTATTTAGTAAAATAACTCTCTTGCATACTAATACCTTTGCTATTACTGTTTTTGCATCTTTTGGACTTATGCATCTCATGCATTGCACCATGTCGATCTCGGCTCATATATACTCATGTACGTTAGATGATGCGGAGCCAGAATTCGGAGGGCTGATGAAGCAAGCTCAAGTCGAAGTGTTCACTAACTTAGTTTGGATCAAGGCAAGCCCAGGTGCATTTAACTGATGCCCTTGTCTTTTATTTTTAAGTCTTGGTTTATGTTTTACTTTGA
>VSTD030001772.1:0-12618 GCA_008808055.3 Sporobolus alterniflorus | reverse complement strand
TCTGTTGCTCAGTCATTACGGTGTTAACCAGAGAATGGGAAGCAGCGATCATCCTGCCATGACGATAAGGAGCACAAATAAGGTTACTCTCAAACATGAGCAAGGGCAATCCTCGAAGTAGGTGTTGTCATTTCTTAGCCACGGAATAATCTGTAAGCGTACAGATGCCAATTGTAGCCTTCACCCAAGAGTATTCTAGGGTATCGAATACACAGGGAAGCAGTAACTCTATCATATCTATAGAATTAGTAGGCATGGATAATTGTAGTAAACATTACTAGAATTAGTAGGGGTTACGTTATGGGAAGATAACGGACACACATATGGAAGAACCACAACTCTAAAGAATGAGCTAAGGGTTCACCTAATTTAGGTAAGAGTGAGACAACTAATATGTAAACGTGCAAAATGCATATACGTACCTTAGACTTCAGGACTGTCTTGAAGGATAGACTTAGGCCGCTTGATCAATCCTATAGCACAACAAGGAATCCATGTGAGGGGCTACAGTGATTCAAGGTAGGGAGGACCCACCGTACCGATCCAGCTACATGGTGGATTATGAAGCCCTAACAGGACGGTCACTCATGCAGGTACCACAACAATCCGTATGGCCGGGGGCATTGCGTTCATAGACAATGCCCCCAACACCTTGTCGATGGCTATGTCTAGGACCTATGTTCTCTAGCACGAACTCAAGTTTCTTAGCAAACAATAAGAGTACAATAGAAATTCCTTACAAAAATAGTAGAAAATCATCAGCATTGATACTGATGACAGAGAGTTGAAGACCATGGGAGCATACTAACAAAATAGCAACATGTTAATTCATCTAATACATCACTAAAGGTCCAATTTTCAGCATTTAGAACTGTCAATCACCAAATGACAGTAAGCACGATATGAAAGCATACTGTTGATCACCAAAATTGACAGTGTACGAAATTGGCTTACACCGATCGACTCTGTTGCATTGGACATATCCGACCAGGTCGAATATTTACATCGGGTTCTAAAACCTTGGCACTGGTTTCAGGTCAGATATATCCAACCCAGGGCGGACATATCTGACCTCCGGACGGGTTCCAGAACCTTGGCACCAGTTCTAGGTCGGATATATCCAACCCAGTGCGGACATATTCGATGCATCAGACATATCCGGCTTCCGATCGGGTTCTAGAACCTTGGTAGCCGGGTCAGGTTGGATATATCCTACCTCCATCAGATATATCCGACTCAGTTGAAATCAGCATAATCAGATTCAGATTTTAGAGATAATTTGGAAGATTTAAACAATTTCTTGCGGGGCAAGACCTCCCACCCTATATATATGGAGGGCTATGGCCGATTGAGGGCAATCCCAATCAAAACAAAAAACATTTTTCTTTTATCTTTTGTCTTTTCATCCTTTTATCTCTTACCCTAATTTCCAACCCTAATTTCTATTCCTCTTTAGTCTCGACGGCAATTGAAGGCATTCTAGCTGATCAGCAGACAAGGGCAACCTAGCATGCGCTCACCCTGATGAGGTCCCTCCTGGGTGAGCGTTTGAAGGTTTCTCGTCGGATCCCGACGAGACCGGTCAGACCGGCTGACACTATCGGTCAGACCGGTGTGCTACTGCCCAAATCGGTTTGAGCTCTTCTCCAATAGATTCGGTTTGTTTGTGACATGCACGCCCAAGTGCTTTTGGTGTGTGACCGGATCTTGCATCAACACACTTTTTGGCGACTCCGCTAGGAAGGAAAAGCTTCCATCGGTTGCTATGGCCAATGACAAAGGAGATCTGTCCGAGGTTGACCCAAAGAACATCATCATGCCATCTTTAGAAGATCTTCCCAATGACGTCCACCAATTGTACGAGAAGCCGAAAAAGATCTGTGAGCAAGAGGAGTTGCAGATGTTCCTCACAAGCTTTAAGAAAGATCGACAAGGTGTCATGACTCAAGTCAAGGAGATAACACTTCCCCCCATCAAGAATAGCAAGGATAAAAAGGTAACGGCTGACAAACCTAATATACTCGATTAGGATGTTGCCAATGCAATTGATAGTGCTGTTAGTGCTAGCTTAAATAATAAATTTGTTGTTGTGAGTCAAAATTTTGAGAAGATGCTTGTTACTTGCATAAGTCAAATGGAGTCTAAGTCTAGTAAGTTTTTCGGTAATAATATACATGCATCTACTTCTAATACCGGAAAGTAGATTGGTAGTGCTGGTGATGACATCTCGAATTTGCAAATTCCTAAATTTCCTCTGCCGCTTGAACCCTCGATAGAAAATATACATAGCTGAATAGTCATTGGAAATTCGGCCGGAGTAGGAAGTTTTGTGCCACCATATTATGCATCAGCATATAGCACACCACCACTACAAACTACCGGCATCCCATATGGTCCTATGCCTAACAATGCTTTTGATATTTCGTCACGATATGCGTATGCACTGCCGAACCAACAACCACATGTTCCTCATGGCTCTCCACAACCAAATCAAACTCCTTTTCAGCCTAAGGCCGAATTAGAGGGATTCAGAGAGGAGATACTTGACATGTTTAGGCAAACTTTTAATATAGATCCCAAGGCCAAAATGAGAGCATACCAGAAATCGTATCCCGAGAGCTATGAGTATGTCCAGTTTCCTCAAGGATTTAAGATTCCTGAATTTACTAAGTTCACCAGTAATGATAATAGGACTACCTTGGAGCATGTAGGCTAATTTGTCATACAATGTGGTGAGATCAATTCTAGTGACATTTGCAAGCTCAGATTGTTTCCTTTATCTCTTTCAGGTGCTGCATTTACTTGGTTTATTTCATTACCACCCAATTCTATTTATAATTGGTCTGATTTGAGTCATACAATGTGGTGAGGTCAATTCTAGTGACATTTGCAGGCTCAGATTGTTTCCTTTATCTCTTTCGGGTGCTGCATTTACTTGGTTTATTTCATTACCACCCAATTCTATTTATAATTGGTCTGATTTGGAGCATTTGATTATTTCTTTACCAGTGAAATTGAATTGAAGTTGTCCCATCTTACATTGGTTAAACAAAACTCCAATGAAACCATTTCTGAGTACATTAGGAGGCTCAAATACACTAGAAACCGATGTTATGGTTTGATAATTTCTGATAGAGATTTAGCTGATTTAGCTTATGTTGGTTTGCTTGATATTCATAAGGCTAAGTTAGAATGTCAAGAATTTTTAGATGTTAGCCAAGTATTTCAGAGAGCTCTGGCTAATGAAAGCCGAGTTAAAGAGTCTGGAAATTTGCAAAACCCCAGTAAAAAGGTCAAACATCATGTTTATTTACTTAACTACGAATTTAATAATTTAGACGATTGTGGTGAGGATGTCTATGCCACTGAGTTTACATGGCCATCTAATAACCCGCCACACACCTGTGCCTCTCTCAAGTCTATTCATAGAAATCAGCAAGATGAGATAAAATTTACCTTTGATGTTGAAAAATGTAACAAAATCTTTGATGAATTATTGAGCATAGGAAAAATTAGGTTGTCACATGCTATACCGCTGATTGACAATTTGAAGCGTGCTTATTGTAAGTGGCATAATTCTTATTCTTATACTACTAACGATTGCAATGTATTTCAGTGACAAATACAATCAACCATCAATAGAGGCCAATTGTGTCTTAAGCAAATGCAGGTTGACAACAATCCATTCCCGGTCAATGCCAATGATCTATAAGGTGCTAAGGTACTAGTTTGACCAAAACAAGCCGAGTCAACTAAGGGTAAGAATGTGATCATCGGTGAGGAGATGCACAAAATTTTGGACGACAAAATTTGGTTTAGGAAAGTTGCGTTGAAGAAGTAGCTGATGGGAAAGAGACATCGAAGGCTTCTGAACTCGAGGGGCAAGCCAACAACTTGAAGTGAGATCGAGGGCCTGTTCAACAAAATAGACCGGTCAGACTGATAGCACCAACCGGTCAGAACGGTACAACTGCGATGAGACGACAAAAAAATGCTCAAACCAAAAAATCTTGAAGCAGATAAATAGAAAGGCGGTCAAGGCAAAGGTAAAAGCTAAAAAGGAGAACTTCAAACCAACTTTTCATTACCTTTTATCTAAGTATGTGAATCAAAAGGCCATTTCAAAGAATCGGTCATCAAATGGTATTGCAGCACCATCTCCAAGATAAGATCGATCTCGTTCTTATTGGTCTGATCAAACAAGCAACATGTTCAAGATTGAAAGTATGGATGTGATTATTGATGACCAAGTGAAAGAAAAAACCCTTGATCATGAAATTAGCAACAAAGTTCAACCTCAAAACATGTGCTGCTGAAGTGGTGCCCCCTAGACTTATCTCATACTTAAAAGAGGAGGTTGCAGCGACTTCGGAGCCAAAAGAGCAGGTATGAGGAGCTGAAACTATGGAAGGAAGTCAACAACAAGAAGGTAGTACCAACAAGGCCACTATTGATTGTTAGGAAAGAGTGGATGCCAAAACAAGTAACTCCAGCTTCTAACTAAACAAAGTTAGGAGCCACAGCCGATGTTTGGACATCGCCCTTAGAAAAATGAAACGACCGATGTTTTGCCATCGACCTTAGCAATTTTGGTGCAGAAGTGTTTTTAGTACACAAGCTTTACTAAAAATCAGGGGGGCATGTGTTGATCACCAAAATTGCTAGTGTAGAAAATTGGTAGCTAATGTGCCGCACTATATGTTGTGACCGGGGCTTAAAGAATTTTTAGATCAACTTAATTTTCACTATATTTGGACATGTTTATATATGCAATAGATCAAGAGTTATGGACATACAAACTAATAGACTGCATTATGGGTTGCGACCACTCTCTGGCCTAGAAAGTTATACTTAAATTCGTTTATTGTTTCATGATCCTATTTCTTATAGTATATATTTTTAAATATTTATTATTATTAGTACCATTTAGTCACCAAGGGAGTGCAATAATATTCTTATTTTAATTTTGATTATCTTTTATTTAAATTAGAATCAACATGTGAATTTATATAAATATAAGATATTTTAAAATATCGTAAAATTGCACTGGGTTATCAACTAGTTTCCACCGTGACTAAGCCCCAGCAAACTGTAGTCTTGCATTTGATCAACTTACAGAGACGTTCTTCATCTTTACTGATTTGTGCTTGACAAACAAGCAGCTAGCCTACTTTCTGTTCGGACTGGAGCCTTCTGGATTTGATGCCCTCTTGGGTTGTCGAAAGAAATAAAGCCTGGCTGCAGGCTGATCCTGAAAATGCAATCAGACGTTTCAGTCTACAAATAATGTAGAAGAGAACATACATTTAAATAACTTGAACTCAGGAATATATACATTATCAAAAGAGAATTTTTACATAGTCATATACTACTTTTGTAGAAAAAGTAATATAGTTAGAGGGTAGCCACCGTCATTATCCCTTTACACCGACACCACATCGATGCTATCATCATCTTCACATCGTCACCAACCTGTTAATGATATTTGACAACAAATTTCATATTAATTAAAAGAATAATATTGATTAAGATTACTAAAATACTCTCATACTCATATACTACAAATTGACAGACTAAGTGGATCTTCCACTCCTGATATCAAGAAACATGGGAAAACGGGTGAGAGAAATCCTAAGTGAACCTTCCACTCCTGCACGCTAATTACTTTGCAGAAAGTCCTCAAGTTTCACACTGAATAAGGTCAGGAGGTCCCAGTCCCGACCATACTGACTCCAAGATCAACTAGCACAAACTTGCAGAGTTGTGGTGCCCTTTTGCTCTTCAATAGTTGAAGGATCACTTTTGTAGTCCGATACTCCCTTGCACTGCAATTTGACTCTGCGATTGGGGACTTAGGCTGTCTCAATGAGACGCCCCCTTTGCATTGGTAAAAAGAGGGACGTAGATGGTGGGACCTATCACTTGAGAGCTCTATAAAAATTCTTGTCTCCAGCAGTTCTCAACCATCCATACCGTAAAGAATATCTTAGTCTTCCTCTGTTGCCAAGAGAGAAGAACAGGCTAGAGCCGACGACGGAGCTGCTGTGGCAGTATTTTGGGCGTGGCAGCGACGAGGGATTCTAGCTTGAGAGGTGCATCTCGCCCACCTGGGCGACCAATTCCAAGTCATGTAAGGCGCCTGGCCCACGCTCTTTGCTGGATTGCTCCCGAGCCGAGCGTGAACGACAAGGACTCCGGCCTCCGGTCCTTCCTCAAGCGCAACGACTTCTTCTTTGCCGACTGCAACCTGCACACTGACGGCCTCCCTCAAGCACGGGAGGGGATCAGCACCTGCCGCTCACGCACGAGAGGAGAGAGAAAGGGACATCAGACACCCCCCGCCCGTCACCTCTTTCCGGACGTCATTGCTGGAGTATGTACAGTGCCGCTCGACACCCCCTTTCTCCGCTTCCGAACTCCTTTCCGGAGCTTCTGGAGACAACTTAAGAACCTCCAAAGTATAAAAAACTAGGGGCCATCACTAGAAAACTCCAAAATGTGGAAGGATACCATTGAAAATTAAAATTTCTTTTGGTACTTAAAGCATGGGGTAGGAAACAGTACAGTGTTTTGTGCATAAGTAGAAACAATCCAACATCTTTTCTTTGATTGTCACTTTGCAAAATTTATTTGGACAACAGTACATATAGCCTTTAATATTGTGAAACCCTAATCTGTCTTGCATCTTTTTAATGATTGGGCAAGTGGGGGGAGGGGGCATAAAAATCATAAGCTATTATTGACAGGTGTTGCTGCCCTAATCTGGGCATTGTGGGCAAGTAGATAGAAATTTTTTGATTTTTGCTAACTCTCCAATAAAAAACTTATTTGTAGGTACTATTTTGAGCGACGTATTTGCTGCGACTTTGGACGTAGCTACAAAAGCATGAGGAGGAAGGCAAAGTGCTCCTGTAGGCGTGTCGACTGATGGAGACACTCACGATGCATATTTTTGCACACTTAGAATTTTGGCGCTTCAGAAACAGAATCCCTTCATCTTAGTTGTTTCATTGGCATCTTTGATATAATAATGTTAGTCTTGGTTCAGTCGGTTCCGACTGTGTCGGTGTGCTTGGTTTAGTTCAGTTCCTATTGTTGGATTTCAATTTCGTTGTTCACTATCTTGTATTTGGTGGCCGTAACCTCTTTGTGAGAGGTGAAAGCTGGAATTGGTTATCCATTATTTTAAAAAAAGAAAACTCCAAAATGTTGATCTTTCCATAGTGAAGCCACAAACCTCAACATTTAATCTCCACAATTTGACGATTTTGTTCCTCAAAAACATTCGTAGTGGTACTTACAAGTTGCAACATTCTAGTATAGACAGGCGGATGCTATACTCCTGAACTGATGCTTCATTAATATTTAAAACCTACAGTTCGCACTAGGATTGTGACCCAAATGGAACATAACTGCCAAGTTAGATCGTTCAGATTGGCAGGAGATGATGGTAGGCTTTCGACAACACGTGGACAATGGTTGATTCACGCACAGATGTTTGTTACTGAAAAAACATTGACTGCAGGAGATAGTTCCAGAGGAAGAAAGAAGAAGAGCGTGCCGCACAGTTCTTTCTACTCGCCGTGGAGGTAGGACTTCTCGCAGTACTCCGAGGCCGAGTAGAGCTGCGGGTGCAGGTTCTTGAGCTCCTGTTAAAGCATGCGCAGATATGGTGAGCTCCAAGAACCAAACGACAATGCTGGTACTGTCCTGAAGAAGGCAATGCAAATCAAGAAAAAGAAGAACCTGGAGGACGTCAAAGGTAATTCCTTTGCAGTGCTGCAAGTTGATTATTTAAATCAAATTGCTCGTGATGCTAGTATTAGAATTGGTCATGATAATGAGGAAAATGTTAAGTTAATTGATAAGTTAGTTTGGGAAGAAGAACTTAAACACAATCAGTTTGCTGATGAGAACCCATATATGATATTGCCTGTTAATCTAGACTTTGAGTTAGATGTTAAGGAAAATGTTAACACTGAGGCTGTTAGCAATAGTGTAGATTGTACTACCCCTACTAGATCTTTTAAAGAACCAGACACCTCTGGCTTATGGACTGAGGTGGTCAGAAATGGTAGGAATAGAAATAAAACAAAAAATGTCAATGACAAGATTAACTCCATTGGTAGGTGCTGTTTAAAATATTAGAGGCCTCAATAAATGTGGTAGGATTAGCTGTGTGGCTGACTTAATCAGCAAGTATAAACTTGACTTTATAGGCATTCAAGAAACAAAAAAAGCTGTCATTGATGATAGGACTCTAACGAGTATCAGTAATGCTATGGACTAGAATTTCCTTCCTGCAGAGGGGACTGCTGGGGGCATCTTGGTAGAACTCAAGTCTAAAGCTTTTGAGATTGTGAGTTGGCAGAATTTTAAATTCTGCTCTACTGCAATAGTTACAAATGTAGGAGATAAGGTTACCTGGAGATTCATTGTTGTGTATGGATGTCGATATGAGGATCATAAGATGGAGTTCTTGACTGAGTTGGACCTGGTCATGCAAAAATGGCAGGGACCTACCCTTTTAGGGGAGGGGGGGGCATTTCAACTTAGTCAGGAACCAAAAGGAGAAAAGTAATAGTAACATAAATTTTAGTCATTGCATGGCCTTTAATGACTAAATTAATAGATAGGGCCTGATTGAATACAGTGATCCCCATAGGACATTTACCTTGTCTAACAACCAGTCAAAACCTATTATGGCCAGACTAGATAGAATGTTGGCATCTGTCGACTGGGACTTGAAGTACCCATTGGCTAGGCTGACAATGTTCCCCAAAGGGGTGAGTGACCATAATCCAGTCCAACTGTAGTTTGGGGGTAAACCTTTGGCTAGGGAACCCATTTTTCGATTTGAAAAATGGTGGTTGGACATGGAGGATTTTGCTGAGGTGGTTTAGAAAGCCTGGGATGTTGAATGCCCTGAAGTTGATCTAGTCTCAGTGTGGCAATTCAAGATTAGGAACCTAAGAAAAAAGGTTAAAGGATGGAGTAGAAATAGAGATGCTGAAATAAGAAAAGGTACACATGAGTTTATCTTGGAATTAGATAAACTAGATGCTCTAGCAGAATCATAAAGCATAACAGAGGTGAAGACCGCTAGAAGAAAAGAATTAAGCATTAAGCTCGATAGATGTTGGAAGATTGAAGAGACTAAAGCTTGGCAAAGATCTAGGGATAGAGACATCAAAGAGGGGGATAAGAACATTGCTTATTTCTTTGCCAAAGCAAACCATAGGAAAAGAAAGAAAACCATAACCAGCCTGAAAGAAAATGGTGTTAGCTACACTGATAAAGAAAGTTCTATAAAACTCTTTTTGGAAAAGAGCAGAGAGAAAATATTAAACCGGATGAAGACTTCTGGGATAAAGGGGACAAGATTACCTCAGAGGAAAATGGGCTCCTTGAAGCCCCTTTCTCTAAGGAGGAGATTAAAAAAGCTATTGATGGATCATATGTTGGATGGGCACCTGGTCCAGATGGTTTCTCCTTCTTGTTCTACCAAAAGTTCCGGTTTGTCATTAAGACAAACTTCATGACAATGGCGAAAGGTTTTGAGAAAGGGGAAATAAATATTGCCAGAATCAACTATGCAACTATCATTTTGATCCCTAAGAAAGATGAGGCCAAAACTCTGAAGAAATTTAGACCTATTAGCCTCATAAACTGCAACATCAAAATCTTTTCTAAAGCTCTTAATAATAGGCTTGAAAATCTCTGTGATAGACTCCTAGCCCTCAATCAAACTGCTTTTATTAGAGGCAGATATATACTTGAGAGTGTAGTGTTAGCCCATGAAATTGTTCATGAAGCTGTAAAAGGGGGCAGAAGGGGTTAGTCCTGAAGTTAGACTATGAGAAGACATATGATAGGGTTGACTGGCTTTTCCTTGAGGAATTGCTTCAGTCCAGAGGTTTCGGTAATAGGTGGATAGCATGGATCAAGAGCCTAGTGAAGGGTGGATCCATTTCTATTAGGATGAATGATGTCAATAGTACCTATTTCTAGCCCGGTTAAGGTCTTAGACAGGGGGACCCCCTATCCCCCTGTCATTTAACCTAGTTGTGGATGTTTTTACCAGGATGTTGATTAAGGCAACTGGTAAAGGCTACATAACTGGCCTGCTTTCTGAAATGCACCTAATAGGGATTGTTAGTTTGGAATATGCAGATGGCACCCTTCTTTTCTTGGAACATGGTTATGACTCTGCCACCCATTTGAAATGGCTGATGGCATGCTTTGAAAAGTTGTATGGTATGAGAATTAACTATAACAAGAGTGATTTGACACCTATAAACTTTGAGGAAGTAGAAAGCCAAACTATGCCAAGATATTTTGTTGTAGGTTAGGCTCCTTCCCCTTCAAGTATCTCGGAGTTCCTCTTCACTATGATAAATTAAGAAGAGAGGATATACATCCTATAGTAGACAAGATTATCAAGAGGGTGGCTGGTTGGAAAGGGAAATTACTATCGCATGGGGCCAGACTGACCTTGTTGAGGGCATGTTTGGTCAGCATACCCATCTATTTAATGTCTGTGATCAAATTCTCTAAATGGGCTATTAAAGCCATTAACACCCAGATGACAAATGTCTTTTGGAATGACCAGAAAAATTGCCACAAGTATCATTTAGCTAATTGACCCTCTGTAGCTAGGAGAAAGGAACAGGGGGCATGGGAGTCCTAGACCTGAGAGACTTGAATTTATGCTTGCTTGCCTCCTAGGTGCAGAGGTACCATGATTCTGATGGAAAACTATGGAGAGAGATAGTTGATTATAAATATGATCCCTCCCCTAATATCTTTTGCTGTAACCCTAGAAATCCCCCCCCCCTCTTGAAAAGGGTTACTTGGGTAGCCCAGGCTACCAAACTGGGTTATAGATGGAGATTAGGGGATAGTAGAAATATTAGGTTTTGGGAGGATGTCTGGGACATGTTCACTAGCTATCCAGTATTAGGATATCTATTCTATAATCAATGAGCAAGGGAAAACTATTAGAGAAGCTTGGGATGGGGTGAATCTAAAATTCACATTTAGGAGGACAGTGAATGCCTAGGTCATGAACCAGTTGCCGGAGATACTGCAGATAGCTGAGAGCTTGCTGTTCTCTGAGGACAAAGATGCTGTAATTTGGCAGTTGAGTTCCAATGATAAATATTCAGTGCAGACATTGTATGCTGTGGTAAGTGACATGGGGGTTAAACATGTGTTCACTCAAGTTATATGGAAGATCTCTGTTCCCCCAAGATTACATGTTTTTATGGTTGTTTGCCAATAACAAAGTGCTTACCAGGGATAATTTAGCTAAGAGAAGGCGGATTGATGATATGTCATGCTTATTTTGGAATGAACCTAAAACTGTATGTCACCTATTCTTCAATTGTTGTGTTGCCTAGGCTATTTGGTATGACATACATGATATGACTAGTTTCCCCTTGATCACATACTTTGAGTCTGTCGGAAAAATATGGTTAAGGGGGAAGAAGCTTAGAACTTATAATGTACTTACTGCTGCTGTTATTTGATCCCTATGAAAAATGAGGAATGATCTATGTTTTCAGGGCAAGTGTTGGAACAGGGTGGACTAGGTACTAGGGGGGGGGGTCATACTTCTCAGGAATTGGGCACTGCTGAACAGGCTGGAGGAGATGGTGCAGCTGGAGGCGTGGGGGCAAGACCTAGAAGGAAGAAGCGCAAGAGCTCTGTGACTACAATAGCATCAACTTTCAAGGTCTTTGGGTTTTGAGGATGCTGGGGAGCTGGCTGTCAAAGTGGATAATCCATCTTTTGTGGTTTTTGGACATGATGTAGAACATGGTGTAACCCTGAGTGAGCAGGCGAGCGGTTTTGAACCATCAGTGGGCGCCGACATGTTTACTCTTGGTTTCTAACTAATGAAACAGGGGCGACCCTCTTATTCAGAAAAAACGACAGAGGACAGCATCATGACCACGGCTCCTGGGAAACATAGATCTTTGCACACTGATTCTGAAGAATCGAAAAAATAAAATTAGAGAAAGAAATTTCATGGGATTAGAGCATCTCCAACAAGGAGTAGTATATTTAGGTCCTATAATTTGATTTAGCTACTGGATTATTGAGTTTGGGGCTTAAAGAAAATTGTTCTCTCCAACAGTTAGGCCTTAAATCACGTTATTAGGAAAGAAATTATATTATTAGAAAATAAAATGTTGTTTGATAGGCGAGACAATATATTTAGAACCCGGGAGGTTGAGCCCTATAATCATTTGAAAAGTTTTAGTAGAACTAGCGGAATGCCCGGGCATTGCTACGGATGTCTAGTGCATTGTCCATTGCTTGTATAAATATATTTAGCTGCTAAACCAATTATTATAATAAATATAAAAATTTCACAACATGTCCAATCACACATCTGTCCATACAAATTTAAATCATGTATTATGAAATCTCTCCTAATATTCCTATTACTTAATGCGGTACCTTAAGTCCCACATGATGATCTTTGTCATTCCATCAGGCTATGACAGATAATACTTGGTATGCTGAAGAATGTCTACAAATGCATACTTGATAAATAAACTATATGTTTGATAAATAAGAATACTGTACTAATCAATCATTGTGAGTTAC
>VSTD030001771.1:0-12621 GCA_008808055.3 Sporobolus alterniflorus | reverse complement strand
TATATATGCTTAGCTCCCCCTAGATGTGTTTATAGGAGATGCTATAAAAACACCAGACTAAGATATGAACATGAGAGCTTATTCATATATTTTTGCAAAACTTTGTGGGGTGCCTACACATATGTGAGCTTGTGACAAAAATCTGTGATAACCAATAAGAATACAATTCATCACAAGATCACATACCAAGAGAGAATATCCAAGCGCACCACAATAGCTCACAAGATAGATAAAATAAGATCCATACAAGCTGTAATAAGTATTCTTACAAGCACACACCACAAATGTTCCATGTCCACACGACCAACTCATACATAATTATAGTCTTACAAGCCAAATCCGAATCAACGATAAATGACATAGAACGACATAGGAGATAGATAGATTCTTCTCTCCCTTTAGCATCAAGACATCAAAAAGGGAAAAGAAGGAGCTCGAAGCCGAAAAGATCACTCGTCGTTGTACTCCTCTTCCTCATACTCACTGTCGGTAGCGTCGACATCAGGGGCAGCCTCCATTGCCGCTATGTTGGCAGCGGAAAGAGAAGCAAATGGATCATCATCAAGTGGAGGCACGGGAAGAGGGAACTCGTCGAACTCATCGATGCCCATCTTCTTGTTCTGGCGTCTTTGGTTGCTTAGGAGCACATCTTGGCATTGATGGGTGTCACGGTACCAAGCAAATATACTCTTAACCACTCTTAAGCTTTCCTATGACTCAAATAAAATATAAAACTTTTGATGTTTGACCCTTTGACCCCTTTCCTTTTCTTTTCCCTTTTTGATTAAACGTTGAACACATTTTTAAGAAAAATTCTCTACAAAACTCAATAGAGGGTTAGACTTCTAATTGCTTATCATCACTCATCCAAAATCCACTAGGGGGCCTAGATGCACTTTCACATGTTCACGATAGCGACCTGGGTGACAGTGTGGAATGGGCACACAAGAAGATTTTTGATGTCGAACTGGACCCAAGGTGCACCACTCACCCCCATGTTCCCAGGCCTTTTTAGCACAGCAAGAGGAAGAATAGGACAGTGGCTGAAGCAATGGTAAATGAAACTTGGATTTGGGACTTGACGCATGGCATCACCCCTGATCTTCTGGCCAAGTATGTCACGCTTTGGATAGTGGTGGATGCCACAGGCTTATCCATCTGACCAGATGCAAGATGGGATCGTATCGTTTGGACGAGAACTGCCTCTGGCGAATACTCGGCAAAGTCGGCATAGCGGATGCAGTTTCATGGCAGCATCAAATCAAACCTCAAGACATTGGTTTGGCAGGTATGGGCGACATCGAGATGCAAGTTTTTCATCTGGTTAATGCTTCAAAATCGGGTCTAGACGGCGGACAGGTTGCTACTCCAAGAATGGCTGAATGGGTACTTCTGTCTCCTTTGCATTCGGAACTTGGAAATTGTTGCCCATCTGCTAATGGAGTGCCCGTTCACCAGCACAATCTGGGCATACATTAGCGATTGGGCGTCCTTGCCGCGTCTCCACCCACAGAACTAGAAGGTTGATTGGAGGGTAGTTGAGTGATTCATCGAGCTATCATGTGCTATGTCGCCTCCCAAGTCCAAAGGTGCAAAGTCTCTGATGATCCTGCTTTGCTGGACAGTCTGGTGCGAGCGAAGCGCTCGGATTTTTGAAGGGGTCGAGAAGGACTCAAGGTTTTTGGTGGCTATGATTCAGAATGAGGCATGTCAATGACTTCAGACAGGAGCCAAACGAGCAGACGCAGCCGATTTAGCGTTTAGGGAGTAATCGCTCGCCGGGCCTATGCCTTCTCTAGGTCAGGATATGTTGTACTGCACTTTTGGTGCAACTATTCTAACTTCTTGTAATATAATGGCCGGAACATTCCGGATCTTTCAATTAGTGGTATTTTAGACTAGAGTAGCACTCAAGCCTATTGTGCTTTCTCCATCTGGAACTGTATGAGTTTCGCCTTCCACAAGCTTATCCTCCAAGTACCTGTCGTATAAGGTTACCAGACCATTGTAAATGGACGAGGAGGATAAGACGGCCATTTTACATCTATGCTCCAGAAGTATACTGTACTACAATGCAAAAACATTTTCCTATTTCTCCGGATACGTGGAAATGCATATGTTTGTCTCCTGGAATCCATGCGCGGTCCCTGCCTCTACTTCCGGCGGCGTAGGTAGTCGAACGCCTTTGCCAGCGTGGGCCCGAAGCGGGTGACGTTGATGCGCACGTCCTGCTTGCCGAGGTAGAACTCGGCGACTTTGTTCCAGCCGCTGCGGTGCACGGAATCCGGGTCCCTGATCGCCGGGTGGTCCGGCCCGAGCATCTCCAGCAGCGTGCTCTCCTCCGCGGCGACGCTGTAGTCGATGTACTTGAGGCCCATGTCCGCCGCGGGCGCGCCGAACTCCCGCTGCGCCATGGGCTCCAGCTTCCCGTACGGCACCACCTGGACGAGCACCGCGCCGGCGGGGAGGAACACCGCGTTGGTGAGCCCCGCGCCGTGCAGGCCGAGGAGCACGTCGAACGAGTTGACCAGCCGCGCCTGCTCGTCCACGCGCACGTCGCCGCGCGGCTCCAGCACGACGGCCTCGAACCCCGCCGCCTCCGCGGCCCGCGCGACCTCCGCCTCGTTCACGATCCGGCGGTAGTGGCCGCGGTGCACGAGCAGCAGCCGCGGCCGCCCCCGTGCCGGCGCGCCGCGCGGGAGAGCGTACGCCTCGCGCAGGAACGCGGTGAAGTCCGCCATGGTGATCCGCCGCCGCCCGCCGCGCAGAACGAGGTCGGGGACGATGGTGAACTCCCTGTGCATCTCCAGCCCCACGGTGACGTGCGGGAAGCACCGCACCGGCGCCTCCGTGTCGGCGTCGATGTCCACGGCGGCGTGGCGCGACAGCCGCCGGAGGAGCGTGTCGTACTTGGCCAGCCACCACGGGTTGTAGCGCGTGACCAGGAACCAGACCTCGCCGCCGTACCGGCGCGACGCGACGAACAGCGGCACCAGCACGTCGGTGAAGTCGTGCCAGTAGTTGCCCGTGTAGCCGCCAAGCGCGAAGAGAACGGCCGGCGCGGCGTGGGTCGCGGCGCACGGCGGGGCGGCGGCCCGGTCCGGCAGCCGCGTCACGGTGACTGCCTTCGCGTCGGACACGTTCCTGCGCGCGTAGGACATGATCCTCCACACGCGGGAGCGCGGTGTGCGGGTCGGCGGGACCACGGCCACCGACAGCGCGGTGCCGTTAACTCGGACGTCGCCGTCTAGTTCACAGGTGTCCGAGTAGGGCCCCTCCGTGCTGCACCCGTTCCCTGTTGCGCGCCAGAAAAAAGGGGAAAGCATTCACCGTGGTGAACTAGATGAACAACTGCATGTTAACTGAACCATATGGGGCCCACGTGCCAGCCAGTTTCACCGAAACAGAGCACGAAATCTCTCACCTGTTTCGCGGAGCGCGTCTTCCGTGGTGACAGCTGCAAGTGAAGCGAGGAGGATACGGGGAAACTGGTGCCCAAGTTCTGCACGAGGAGCACGCCGACGGCGAGGCTGACGCTGAGGCGCGTCTGCGCCCAGCTCTTCCGGCCCTTCCCGGGCTGCTGCTGCATCTCGCCGCCGCACCACATCGCCCTCGTGCTTTCTTCTTCTTCTTCTGATTTTGCCTCCCCAGCCTCTCTCCTTCCCCCTCTCTCTCTCTCTCTCTCTACGTTACCGGAGAGAGAAGTCTCTATTCGATGTTTTGGAAGTTTGCTTGCATGGCAGAAGGGAGAGGGAGAGAGAATTGGAGGAGGCACTCTACAAAGGGGCAACGACGCCTGGCACTGTGGTAGCTGGCATCCAAAGCTCTGCTGCTATTCCTTGCCTTTGTAGCTCTCGTTAACCTTGGTCCTTTTTTCACAATATTCTGTGGTGCATGCGGCCGACCGAGGCGGGGAAAGAAAGGCTTAACCTCGTGGCGCAAGCGCAACACGCAATGCAGCAGATGATGGTTGACGCGGAGGTTTCGCAGCTTCTGCCTCCTCGATCGGGTCTTAATCTGGACAGATTAAATACGCTCAACGATCACCTAACTCTACACATTTATTGCGGGTCGTTTTCTTTCTTCAGAACAGAACTGACGCCTACCGAATATGTTCACATGCACAGCATCCAACGTTCGTGTGTCGGCGTTAACACTGTCGCCTCTACCTCTACCCGTGTCGCCATTTGTTTGGCCAGTAAAAGGCTCCCATCGTCCACGGATACTCACCACCGCAGCACCCGTTATCTAATTTTAAGCGGATCCTCTGGTAGGTCGCCGTGGTTGACATGTTGGTCGGGCTCGTATGTTAGCGGGGTGCAGTCCTACAGAGAGTCCGATTCCAGCAGTTGAACGTGTACAGCGGTTGGGAAACTGGCGACCCATTGGCTGCCACATGAATTCAGCTGGCCATACTGTCATCTCCAACCACTTCCTAAAATTACTTTCTAAATCACATTTTAGTTGTGATCAGAGAAAAACAACTTTCAATAAAACCCTACATAAATGTTTTGAAATATAGCAACTCCTAAAAGAAGAGCTCTGGGTGGTCAAATGTGGAAATGTGATCCACACTTTCTAAATCCTGATATCTCTGGTTCCTACGTAGAAATTGTTATCTCTTATCTCATTTCATACCACATGTTTATAGACAATATTTATTGGGAACTGTTCAAAAATGTAGATTTTTTCCTCAAATAACTTACTATAAACTCGGTTTCTGAAGAATTGATTTTCCAGGAGTTGTTGTAAGCTCTAGACGGGGAGTTAGCTCTCGGGCACCAAAGGTTTTTAAGCGAAGCTTGCAAGATTGGTCTTTTACGGTACACGTATGCGCCTGTTCCTAGAACTAGCAAGATGGTCTTGGAGATGGGAGAGAGGATAACTTGGGATCGTGCACCATTAATGATGAGTAGAGACTTTTTTCCTGCTCGATTGATCGGGAATCGAGCGACTGTTTCACATGGCAAACTCAATGACCGAGAGGCCAGGAACCAGAACTGTTCATCAGCGAAATACAGTACTAGTTACTAAACTTTAATGACCCCTGGGCCGGGCTAGAATTGGTGCGAAGATGGAAAAGCGATGGACTGGACCACATACAACGAAATAACGGCCCATGATGTAGTACAAACGGCCGAATGCTGTACAGAACGAAAACGGTGGGTCGTGCTGGTTAGGCAGAAGGCCCTACTGCTGCTCTCAGCTCAGATCGGTCAGCGTGCCGGCCGCACCGATTGACCGCGCTAGCGCCTCCCTACCCGTTCGGGTTGGAAAAAAAACCAACCTAACAACCACTGCACCAGGCACAATGTGCGGCGAAAGCGAATCCCCTGCCCGACTACGCCGAACTTTTTTACCTTGATGTTTCGACCCGGTCCGGTCCCTGTTTGTGTGCTGATACTGGACCACAGGGGTCGAGCTTTCGGCAGGCAGTCCCCACTACAGACGCTGGCCCCTGGATGTCATGTGCCTCGCCGCCGGAATGGCTAATAAGGCGTGTCCCTGGGTGCTGGTTTTCTTTCGAGTGTTCGTATCATGCCACTTGTTGCTCTATCTGATTAGTAAACTTATAACAGCACGAGGAGGAAAATACTCTTCCGGTGTGCAGCCGGCCAGTCCTTGAGCTGCTGATGCAGTCAGTGGTCCGGAGGCTTCGGATCTGCGAAACCCGAACCGACACTCGGAACACCATGCACGAACGACTCTACTCTCTACCGCGACGACTGGCGTGAAAGAAGAAAAGTCAGCAGCAGCGAGCAGGCAGGAAAGACGCTAGCGACAGTGAAGTCCGGTCAGGCATCGACTTTTCCATCCATCGCTCAGATTCCATGCAACAAGCGGCACCCATATTGATCACCCCCAAAGCCCTCCAATGAACACACAACATTTGTGTTTCATTTCGATCTTTGTCCCCCCCAAAAGTTTCACTTTTTACTCAGCCATTGATGAAAAACTGAAAAGAGAAGAAGAAAAATACTATATATATATTTGCTGATCTAGCTTGTTCCTCGTCATATCTGGCATAAATAAAACCAAGAGAAGAAAGAGAGAACATGGACACATGGATGGCGGCCCGAGGATTAGTTGGCCTTCCTGAAATGCGCCATGGCCTTCTTGAGCGTTGGCTGGAACCTCTTCATGTTAAGCCGGACGTCCTGCTTGTCGAGGTACGCGTCCTTGAGCGACTCCCACCCCTTGCTCTTGACGCCCTCCGGGTCGGTGAAGACGGGGTGGTCGCGCGGGAACTGGTCGATCAGCGTGCTCTCCTCCGGCTTGATCCGGTACTCCAGGTACCGGTGGCCCATGTCCCTCGACGGCCCCCGGAAGTAGCTGATGACAAAATCCAGGCCGCCGAGCGGCACGACCTGGATGACCACCCCGCCCCGCGGCATGAACACCATGTTGGTCAGCCCGGCGCCATGCACGCCCATGATGGCGTCGGCACTATTGGCAAGCTCCGCGAAGGGCGCCACCTCATGCGTGCCCTCCGACACCACCACCTCGAACCCGACCGTCGCCGCGCAGCGCACGATCTCGTCTGTGTTCACGAACCGCCGCGTGCGTGCGCGAGCGATCACCAGCAGCCGCGGACGCCGCTCGCTCGGCGTAGCCACGGCGGTGTTGCGGGGGAGGCCGTATGCGCCGCGCATGAACCGGGTGAAATCGAGCATGGAGGAGCCGTTGGGCGCACGGGCCGGGTCGATGCTGAAGTCGCTGTGCGCGGTAAGCCCGACCTGCACGTGGCGGAAGCAGTGCACGAGCGGGTCACGGTCCAGGTCGATCAGGTCGTAGTTGGATATGTTCCTGAACACCGGCATGAACTTGCCCAGCCACCACATCTGGAAGTCCGTGACCAGCAGCCGCACCTCGCCGGCGTACGGCCGCGCCGTCAGGAACAGCGGCAGGATCACGTCCGTGAACGCGTGGAAGTAGTTGCCCACGTACCCGCGGTCCGAGAACACCAGCGCCGGCACGTCGTGCCGGTCCGTGCACGCCGACGCGGCCTCGCCCCCGGACGCTACCGACCGCACCGTCAGCGCGCGGATGTGCCGCATCGCGTTCGGGTCCGCCTTGCGTGGGTACGGCTGGATGCGCCACGACTCCTCGCGGAACGTGCGATTGTCCGCACCGGGCGGCGCCACCAAGGTCACCGTGCCGTTCGCGCCCAGCACACGGACGTCGCCGTCCAGCTCGCACCAGTCGATGCGCCGGTTCGTCGTCACGTCGCACAGAGGCTTCCACTCACGCAGCGGCGTCCTGGAATCTGAAAAAAAACATTAAATTAAGTTAAGAAGCCTTGCTAATTACTAATCACGGAATGACGGGCTGGTCAAGAAACGCATACCATCGGCATGTGGACATAAAGAAAGGAAATTGTTCATGCAGTAGACCCTACTAAATTATGATCGGAGGGAGAGGAGGTGCCTAGAAATGGAGCAACCCATCAGATATGGGAACGGGATGCTGCTGCTTAACATTGCTCTCATCTCAAGAAAGGCGAACGGAGGAGAGACAGAGAGAGACACCGAACAATGTAGGCGGCATCATCCCGTTCCCATAGCTGGTGGATTGCTCCATTTCTACGCATCTCCTCTCCTCCGGTCATAATCTCTAGATGGTGACTGCAAATTTAAACCCAAAATAAATGAACAGAAGGATTAATTTACCTGCTTGCTTGATCTCTGGAACCGGTGGAATCTGCTGCTCAGCAGGAGCCTTGACCTCTGAAGAAGAAGTAAGAGAAATCTGCTGCTCAGCAGGAGCCTTGACCTCTGAAGAAGAAGTAAGAGAAATCTGCTGCTCAGCCGGAGCTGGAAGAATGGCAGGGTCAGATGGAACCACAGCGGGGGAGCCGGCATTGCTGCTGGAGTCATTGCTCTTCTTGCTAGCATTAGCAAGGGCATCCTGAACTTGCAACTCCGTATCTTCAAGAACACCTGACCACGAACAGCAGCTTGTGTGTCAAATCCTGAACCTCCAGCTTCCCTTCCCCACCCCACAAAAGGGGGAAGGAACACCAAACTTATCTCCCTTAGAAGTACGTAAGTGGTTAGTTAGCATCTTATCTTAAGGGATAAAAGTAGTTATTCGGAGAGCGAGTGATTGGCCGCTCACCTGATTCTTTCGCGGATTCCTCTGACGGAACGGGAGGCAGAACCGCGGCACCGCCGGTGGCGTCATCTTCCTTGGCAGGAACCTCATCCCTGCTGCCCACCGCTGCGGGATTTGGCGCCGCCGAAGAGTCCTTGCTCGTGTCGTCAAGCGATGAATTACGACCTGAATCTGCTGAACGGAAGCAATTGGGACGAAGGGGCAAAAAAAAATCCAATCTTTACTGGATTGGGCCTTGCGTGCGAGGCGGTAGAAGTGGGAAACACTCGAGTCGAGCTCGATCCCCATGGACAAGCCCGCATACTGAATCAATCAATCTCGAAATAATTACCTGGTCCCGAAGAGGGAACCTTGCTGTCGTCGTCGTTGTGGAGCACCTCTTCCTTGGACAATGCCTCCCGGTCTTGCTCTTGCAGGCCCAAACCTGAAGGGAGAGGAGGAGCGGTCACTCGGTCAGGTCGTGGTTATTAAGCCATCGATTGGTAGTACAGCAAGCTACTAGCGGCGTTAATGTCCATAGCTAGCGCGCAGTCTTGTTCCCTGTACTCGGGGGGAGGATCTCGGGGATGGACGGCTCACCTAATTGGTGCTTGGAGCCGTCGGCGGCCTTCACCAGCGAGCCAATCCCAGCAGCATTCTCTCCAGACGGGCTCACTGCGCAGAGATTAGAAGGAACAATCAGCGACGGAAGCGAGCAAGAGAAAGAAGGGGTTGCCAGGCAGCCAATGCAGACAGTGGGTCGCTTACCCATGGCGATGTAGATGGCATCGAACTTGGCGGTGGAGAAGTATGCGCAGGTGACGAGGAGGAATCCCACGACGAGGCCGACGCCGAACTTGCGCGGCTCCACGCGGCTTAAGCTCTTGACCAGGTTGGCATCGTGGTGCAGCTTCCCGCCGCCGCCGTCCATCCCCATGCTCTTCCGCTTCCCTCCCTCTCTCTCGCTAGCAGCTATATAGCAGCAGCTAGCTTACCAATAAGCCCTACGCATGTACAAAGAAGAAGCTAATGCGGCGAGGCGGTCTGCAATAATTTCACACTCGTGAGAGCTGCTGCTCGTGGTGGTGGGATGTGAACGAAAGAGTGAATGCAAGAAGAGGGGAGGAAGGAGAGGCAATAGTAAGATCTCCGAGCAGGGAGGGGTCCGTGGGGGTGGGGTGGTGCGGTGTCCAGTTCCTCCTCTGCTTCCATTGCCATCTCCATTTAGTCCTCCTTAACTCATGGCGCCGTGTCCTGCATGCTAGTCCTAGTATACTAGTGCAATTCTTTTCTACTTGTTTTCTGGAGCATTTCTTCTCGTTCTTTCTTTCAGTAAAAAAACAGCGGATTTGTCGGCCTCAAAAGTAGGCTTAAACAATGGGGTCCAAGCACGATTGACTGAAGACTTTTTTTTCCCGCAGCAGCCGGTTCGATTATGACAATTTAAGATCTAGAACCGGAGATGTGAGATTTGGAATCTGCGAGGTCTCGTGTACGATCGATGGATCTCCGTTGAATTTGATAATGTTTTTTCAATCAAGCGAAATAATGCTTGTGTTTCTTATGTATCCGACCTTCCATCGCACGAATGATTCAGCGGTACTGTTTGGAACGTGCTGTTCCACGGCCGTCAGAATCTCCAAGTGCAGTAGTACTGTCCGTTAGATTTCCGGGGCGTGTATTTTCTGACTTATGTTACCGTGACATTCAGTTACTAATATATATGTTAATGATCGAACGTCAGAGTAAGGTAAGTCAAAGAATCCCTGGATAGATTTCGAGAGCGGTGAAGACAACAAGAAGTAACAGGCGAGGATTTCTTCTTCTTCTTCTCGATGAATTCAACAGCTTCAAATGATCGCTCAATTGTTCTGTCAGTGTGTGCCGAACAGTTGGACCACGAACCGGCAAGGACGCTAAACACTCTCCATACACGTCTCCGTTCGGAGTGTCGGTGCAAGTTGCCGTGGCAGTGGGTCTCTACCTGACCTGACCGGGGGATATAGACGGTCGGGCGTCAGAGAAGTCCGCGGATGCCCGTCTCTGCCTGCCGAACTGGCCATCACTCATCACGGCTCCGTCCACGGCTCTACCCTTTTCACATGCCGGAATTCAGCTGCTCCAGCATTGTCCGGGGTCGTTTCTCAGGCGGTTCGAACAGGAATGGAATTGGCAGCGATCAGGGGAGAGGGTGCCCTTTTGCTGTCGGTGTGTGCAACAGACATTCGAAGGTTAAGCTGGTTTCCGGCACAAACTCGTTAAAGCGCAAACAAACTGGGTTGAGCTGGTTTCCGGCAGATTCGGACAGGTAGCCAATTTGGCCCGTCTCAGAGCTAGAGTGGGCCGTCATAGAGTCACTTCACCTGGGTTCCTAAACGAAGCCTGGGCTGCAATAACATTATCAAACAGTGATGCTCCAGCCCACAAACTACGTCAAGCCCACACTCGTATCTACCTACGGCAGGGCAGTTGCTCCAACGCGGCGCGCAGGGCGCCCCTGAACCGGCGCGCGTCGACGGTGACGTTCTGGCCGACGAGGTACGCGGCCCGCAGCGCCATCCACCCGCCCTCCCTCCGCACGGACGCCGGGTCCCGCAGCACGCGGTGGTCGCTCGGGTACCGCCGCGCCAGCGAGCTCTCCTCCACGGCCACGCCGTAGTGCACGTACCCGAGCCCCATGTCGCGCGCGGGCGCCCCGAAGTCCTCGGCCGCCATGGCGTCCAGCCCGCCCAGCGGGACCACCTGCACCACCACGCCGCCGGCGGGAAGGAACACCAGGTTCGCCAGCCCCGCGCCGTGCACGCCCACCAGCACGTCGCACGAGTTCACCACCCGCGCGAACGCGCCCAGGTCCGCGTGCTGCTCCGGCTCCGCGACCACCGGGTCGAACCCCAGCGCCGCGGCGGTATCAGTGACGACGTCGATGTTGGTGAACGTACGGGTCGCCTTCCGGGAGATGATCAGCAGCCTCGGGCGCTCGCCGTGGGGGCGGACGGCCGTGTCCCTCGCCAGGCTGTATGATCTCCGGACGATACCGGCGAAGTCGGCCATGGTGTACCCGCCGGCCAACCTCCCCTCATCCGCGCTCATCTCCTTGTGGAACTCGAGCCCCACGACCACGCGAGGGAAGCAGACCGCGCCCCCGCCTCCTCTGTTGTCCAAGTCCACGACGCCGTGGCGGGAGAGCCCGCGGAGCAGCGGGCCGTACCGGTCGAGCCACCACGGCTCGGCGTCGCGGACGAGGAGGTGCGCGTCGCCGCCGAACCGGCGCGTGGTGACGAACAGCGGGACGAGGACGTCGGTGAGCACGTGGAACATGTTCCCCGCGTACCCGCCGGCCGAGAAGACCACCGCGGGGGCGGCGTGCGTGGCCGCGCACGGAGGGGCCGACTGGTTGGTGGGGCGCGACGAGGTGATGGCCACCTCGGTGACGCGGGCCAGCGCGTGGCGGTCGTTCTTCCTCGCGTGCGGCTTCATCGTCCATGACCGACGCTGCGCCGAGGGGTGGAGGTGGACGATGGTAGCGTTGGGGAGAACGCGGACGTCGCCTTTCAGCTCGCACACGTCTGATCTTGGGCTGGAGAAGTTGCACAGCACCAGACCGTCGCTCCTGCCTGCACCATCACCAAAATCTGTCGTCTGACTGACATTGTTCAAATTTCTTCCATTTCATAGCAAGCGGTTGAGGTTCCAGCATGAAAGAATCATGAACTCGAAAAGTTTCGTGTATGAATCTACTGCTTGTAAATTGCGAACAAGAAGCTCGGGATTTCTCTGAATTTCTATTTCTTCGTTTAAATCTGACGATGCTCACCATACCTGAACGATCAGGGCCTATCCTTCTGCCTTCCAATGTTGCTGAAGAAGCCGAATCTACTGAAAACACCAAGCTCACTGCAACCACAACGATAAGGGAAGAACAATCAATACCATTAGACGAGCTGGTGCAATAAGATTGAGGTGTAAGGATCAGTGCAAAAAACTTACAAGTTCGCATAGGAACAGCGTAATGCCTGAACATTGTCACGAGTGACATGGGCAGAAGAATGCATCCTACAAGCAGCATCAAACCAACTTTGACAGTAAAACTGCCGATAGTTTTCTTCTCAGACGCCATCTGCAAACCGCAACGCTAAGATCTTCATCAATATTTAGTAGTACATAAACTTGAAAGGGCACTCGCTGCGCTCTCTACCAGACCTATAAATCCTTCTGCTGTTCCTATGTTGGTTCAAACATCAAAACTAAACTAGTGGTGTTTGTTGAAGAGATTCTTCATGACTTGACAACAGAAGAGGCAGCACAGATCCGTACTGGGATGTAGTCGGGTTAGATGAGCAAACTTGAGGAAAAGAAACAAACGAAGCAATCTCCGTGTCTCCCTCACCTTTTCGTTTGGTAGGAATATGGTTATTGTGCATTGTTGTCGAAAGTCCATGTGTTTGTTACAGAAGAAGTGTAAAGGATCTGGTCATTATCAAGGCGTATCCCGAGATAAAAGCAGCATGCAGAGTTTCAAAAGTGATC